>JANAVB010043867.1:0-69814 GCA_029216955.1 Iris pallida | reverse complement strand
CTACTCATTAGTGTACCCCTACTCTCATTTTCCTATTAGGAATTAAGTTTTCATGCATGTATACATCCCATACTCACACATGATTAACACTGATAACACACACTTATAATCTTATTTAATACCTTCATGTACTAGTAACATAGGGACACATATGCCTTGTGTTGTGCCATATGAAATTGTTAAGTCATAAGAACCATTAACATCAAGATTTTTGGGAAGAAAGTTTAATAATGTGTTATATATTAGAAAGTACATTTTTTATTATGATTAATACCATGGTTATACTTGTTTATCAACTAGAGGACATGGACACTTATCTATATATACCTACCATATATGTTGAACCTATGTCTCGTGCACCCTCACCATCAAATACGATAGCATGTTGAACACTAGTGACCCATACATAATGTTGTTAGCTGCTTTCAAGTATTAATGTGGTACATTTAGGAAGAATGGTTCACACACATCATGTACATTATCATATGTTGCTTAGTAGGAAATGCCTAGAAGATGTGCCTAGATTTTATGAGAATGTTGGCCAAGAACTTTGTGTTTAGTAATGCATGACACATGTTGTAGCATGCCTAGGCTTGGAAACAAATGGACATGTCTAAGCACATATAATGGTACAAGTTATTTAAGATGTTATGTGTATGAACTTAATAGGGAATATGAGCCATGCCTAATTCTATGAGAATATTGACTATAAAATTTGGTACTAGGAATTATGTTTTAATGTATGTCCATGCACACATTAAGGCACTAATTGTTTAGCATGTTAAATATGGTTACCATACGAATATTTGAGTTGTAATTAAAATGGTTTGGTATGAACGAAGTAATGTATGTAACTCAAGTTGCTAAGCCAAGGTAGAATGCAAGAGGATATTTTATGACTTTTCATGACTAGATCATCTAGCTAAACTCGAGGTTGACTCGGTAGTCATCCTTGGAAATGTTGACTACTAGGTCAAACGTGACTCCAAGGATGAGTATGTGATTGCCCTTGCTCAAAGGAGCCTAGGATTGATTAACCATAACATAGGCATGTTGGTTACTTGATTCAGGATCAAGTTGTACTCATAGGTAGTATTGGAATAATACTGCTTAAATGTACCGTAGTGTAGTCCTTAACATATTATACTTGTAGGTGCTTGCGACGATACGATCGAGACATGAGTTATCAGAGCTCTGCTTGCACATTCCGGAGTTGCAGACAAGTATACCTTGCCTTGTATTACTGGTTTTATTCATTTATATTTATGTTATATGTACTTGCTAGAGTGGACATAGTTGTGTGTCCGAGAGATGTCTCGGGTGCAGTCGATGACGGCATCGTCATCGAGATTCGTGTACTTGACTTAGTCCTAGGTGACACTGTTGGCCCATTGGTCATATGGTCAACCTGATTTTAATAATTGATCAAACTCTGTCTGGATATACAAAGCTAGTCAGGACATCTCGGACTCTTGGACATGATCAAGAATGGCTATCCACTGAATTCAAGACCGAAGATCTGTTTGCCTACTCGAGTCTGTAATTCCTTATGCAATATATTTTTATTTTATTTGAGTCTAGGAATATGTTGTACACCAATTCGTACTGGCAAATAGGCTACCCTTAAATGAGTTCAAAATGTTTTTAAAATGTCCTTTCAAAAAGGTTTACAAAAAGGTTTTCAAAAAGGTTTTCAAAAATCACCAAAAAGCTTTTTAAAAACCCTAACTAAACCCTGACAGAACTCGGACCGAGTTCGGCCAGAGTTCGGCCAGAGTTCGGCCAGAGTTCGGTTGGTGGCCGTTATAATTTTGAATCCTTGTTACTTGGTCCTCCTGCAGTTGCGGATTTGACCGAGATTTGCTCATAGAGTTCTGCCCGAATTCTGTCCGAATTCTGTCAGAAGTCTGCCTTTGGAATTCCTATAAATAGAGAAGGATTTCGATCATTTCAACTCACTCATTCACTTTCAATATTCTCTCTATCTAAAGCTTTCAGTCTTCCAAAGAGTTTTTCTAGAGCTTTCAATTTCAGATCCCAAGCCAATTACAATCCTCTAGTCGATTTGCCAGTGCGGTACGGTCTAGAAGTTTCGAGAGATTGTAATCAGAAGGCTTGATTGAAGAATACTTCTTCACATTTGAAGTTGGACGAGTTCTACGTATCAAAGCTCGCGTTGTAGAAGTTGTAAAGACTTCGTAAGAAAACTTGCAGTTTTTCCAATAGTGGATTCAACTGGTAGCAAGAGTTCTACCGACTGGATTAGTCCTCAACAGAGGGAAACCAGTATACATCGCTGTCTTTGCGTTTGCTCTCTTAACTCTGTCTTTACTTTATTTTAGTTGTGATCAATATCCTGTGATTGTGCTGCTAATATTTTTTAAATTAGCATTATTCTGCTGCCAACTCTATTCACCCCCTCTAGAGTATTACGCTTTACTATTTCGTTCCTACAATTGGTATCAGAGCGGGTGTTACAGGTAAAGCAAAGATAACAGTACAATTATTTATTCATTTTTATTAACTGTTATATAAATCACAGCACAACACATGGCAACTGTGAAATTCACAAGTGAAGGCCAGGCCACAAATAGACCCCCACTGTTTGATGGTATGAACTATACCTATTGGAAAACACGGATGAGTTTCTTCTTGAAATCACTTGACTTTGATTTATGGTCCATTGTTCTTGATGGCTATCAAAAGCCACCTCGTATAAATGTTGATGGAGTTTTAGTTGAAAAACCCCATAGCAGATATACAGAGGAAGAAAAAAAAGGGCCAGTCTTGACGCACGTGCCATTAATGCTCTTTTTTGTGCTTTAGACAGAACTGAATTTAACGGGGTGTCTATCTGCACAACGGCTAATGAAGTATGCAAGCTACTTGAAGTCACACATGAAGGCATGACTCAAGTCAAAGAATCTAAAGTCAGCAGACTTACTCAAGAGTATGAGGTGTTCAAGATGAAGCCCAACGAAACAGTTACTTAGATGTTCGAGAGATTCTTGGATATTGTAAATCCTTTGTCCTCCCTAGACAAAGAGTACAGTAACCATGAAAAGATTCGCAAACTCCTACGAGCACTTACCAAGAACTGGATTCCGAAGGCTACTGCAATCATTGAAGGGAACGATCTCACAACTATGTCCCTCGAAGTACTCATGGGTAAACTACTCACTCATGAACTGGAGCTACAAGATTTTGAAGAGCCTGCACCAAAGGAGAAGACGATTGCTTTCAAGGCTCAGCACAGAAAAGCTACTGAAGGTGACTCAGACAGCAGTGAATCTGATGCTAAAGATCAAGCACTCCTAGCAAGGAAATTCAAAAGATTTATAAGATATGAGAAGAGAGCCAAAGAAAACAACAGCAGCAGCAACTGGTATCAAGATGACGCTGTCTGCTACGGCTGCAAGAAGAAGGGACACATGAAGAAGAATTGTCCCACAAACTCACCATCAAGCAAGAAGAGCAACAGGTATGAAAAAGGGAACCTGAAGAAATCAACATCTAGGAGATATGCCAATACCAGCATATGGCATGAAAGTGAAGCCAGCGACTCAGAAGACGAACAATCAGAAGACGCTGCAAACGTATGCTTTATGGCATCCGATCAGGTACCTACTGAACCTGTAGTTGATACTTATGATGACTTCACCTTTGAGCAATTAGGAGATGCCTTCAGTGACCTGATGACTGATTACAGGAAACTGCGTAGCAAGTAGCAGACCTCTAAGAAGGTACTCAAAGAGTACAAAGGTGAAATAGGTAGACTTACCGACCTACTAGCTGAGGTTAGAAATAATGTTAGTGAGTCTGGTGAGCTTTCTTCAACAAAGCTCTTATTACACGAGACCACCAAGTCATCTGAAGAGAAAGACAAAATTATTGACCAACTCAAGGAAGAACTTTCTAAAGAGAAGAAAAGTCTTCAAAGTGCACAAATCAGAATGGAAACACTCACTTCTGATTATACTAAGTTGTATGACACTTCCAAAAGATTGGAAATTAGGTTAGGAAAACAGCCTGAGACTGCTGCTTCCTTCCCTAACACGTGTCACTTACCGAAAAATTGGAACATTCCCAAGCCAAACACTGTCAGACCTAACCCTATCAAACCTTTACCCCAAAAGGTTAAGCCCAAACAGGATCATTGTTTCACTTAACAAAATTTCCAAACAAAAGTTGGATTTTGAAAATAAAACGAAAAAAAGTACAAGAAGTACAAATTTGATTCTGAAAAAGTATTGCTATGGAAGTCTGATCTGTAAATGATCACTTTGTTGCTTGGAATATGATGATGATGAAGAACACTGCTTGAAGTAGAACAACTTGGAAGAATTAAGTCACCAGAAAGGTATCGACGCACTTGGGCACTGATGGCGAGGCCGAATGCTTTCCTGCTTTGCTTCACTCTGTTCTTGAAAGAAAAGTTGAAGAAGAATGCTCCGGAGAATCAAAATCTCGAAGTTCTGATCTCTCTATTCTCTTCTTGTCTCTCTGTCTCTGTCCTTTGTTATGAGAAAAAATGAGTCTACTTATAGACTGGGGCTTCTGTGCGTAAAAAAGCATCAAAATTGTCTTTACGCTAACAACTGCCACCCATGATCAGAATCATCCTTTGCATACGTTGACACGCGTCCCATCATTTCAGTGAGAATAGGATACATGTACACATGTTCTTCAAAATATGTGGCATGAAGGCCATGTAGGCAAACCACGTTCCAAACTGGCCAGAAAGAATAGGGCGTAAAAATAGCCCCAACATCCTCTGGGCGTAAAGCAGCAAGATGAGCGTAAAATAGCTCTGTCATAGGTTTCCCGCGTAAAGTAGTTATTAAATAACCTTGAGCGTAAAAATGGCTCAAATAGACTTTACGCACACATTGTTTTATGAGCGTAAGAACTCGTGTAAAACTCCGTGCGTAAAAGAAACCATATAGTGAGCGTAAAGTAGCTCGATCCACATAAACGACAACAAAGGTCTTTGTATAAGATAAATTCCGTTAGATTCTGTGGTAAATGCCATCATTAATATCTTCATGTCAGAGTTTGCATTAAATGCGAGATTTGACAGCTTTGTCCAGCGTAAAAGAGGCTGCTCTGTCCTTGGCGTAAAATCATAGGTGTAGATCCAAGCGTAAAATGATCAGCCTACTTAGGCGTAAATTGATTAGCCTAGTCTTGGGCGTAAAGAGATTACCCGCTCTGCTAGGCGTAAAAACCAATCACTTATGAATGAGATGACTCTTTCTTTGAAGCACTTTTTACGCTCCTACAAGACCCCCTTCAAAGTTTTTCAAATATCTCCAAAATTTGAAACACTTTGAACAGGCGTAAAAGTTGAGATTTGATCTGCTAGCGTAAAATTTGGGATACGCAACAGCCATCCGCATAAAAGCGGGGATGTCCAACAGTCGGCGTAATTTCTAATAGTGTCGGTCAACACTTAATTGTCACAATGAATTTCTTTTTTTCGAAACTTTCGAATGCCTTTTCGCTTCCCCGAGTTTGCATTTATAATGAACAGTTTCCAATAAGGAATATGGAGAGTTGATTTAACCATATAAATGAGGAGAAATTCTTCACTCTTGTCATTCATCTCTATAGTGACATGGCGCCCAAGAAGGAGATTAACAATGAAGAGGCTTCGGGCTCAAGGATTGACTTTGAGCGAGCACGCAACTTTGTAGCGTGCTTCGGATTAACTCCAGCAGTCTTCAGTCGCATCGATGGTGGTCCCCCGACTGCATATGAGGGCTTAGGAGATGCAGAAGCATTTTTAAATCCGATGCGTCGCTCCGGGATCCACAACATGCGTGAGTTAGGTGCCTTTCGTCAGTCCAACGAAGGAGAGGGAAAATGAAATTCCATGTATTGCGACTCTCTTATATGTAGGGGTCCACTCCCCCCTTTTTATAAATAAAGTCTGATGTTAATCTCAACTGTTCAACACTTATTTTGACTGCTTCTATGGTTGTTCATTCCCAAGAAACAAACCTGACACGTGGCGTCTGTCTTGTGGTTACAAGAGCCTTTAAATATGATCTTCCCCCGAAATAGACTCATCCCAACAGTTCTTCAGCCTTTATAAATAGCCGAGAATGTTTCATATATTCTCGTACTCATTCCTCTGAAGATAACTTTCTGTGATGTTGTTCTCCAACAAATGAGGATGGCGAAGCTTTCCCACGGTGTTCTTTTGTATGCCCAGTAATTAGATGCAGATTCAACCACCATTAGAGCTAAACCATTCGACTCAAATGGTAAGTCCGATTTATAAGCAAATATCTGTCTTCGAATTTTTTTGTTGTTGAAAACATCTATTCATGAGATTCTTGACGAGCGTAAAAAAAACTTGTTGAAGCATTGGCGTAAAGTCCTTGCTGAAGTATCGGCGTAAAAACCTATCTGAATCACTGGCGTAAAAGCTTTGTTTTAATCACTGGCGTAAAAGCCTTGCTGAATCACAGGCGTAAAAGCCTTGCTGAAGCACTGGCGTAAAAGCCTTGCTGAATCACTGGCGTAAAAGCCTTGCTGAAGTACTGGCATAAAAAGTCTTGCTGAATCACTGGCGTAAAAAGCCTTGTGATCTGTTTTTAGTTAGCGTTTAATACGCATCTGATAATACTTCTGTTTTAAAACACTTCTTCTTTGTTGTTTTCTGCAGAAGTTTGGCTGAGCAGCTTTTCCAGAACCGGCATTGGCGATTTTGACGTTGTGAGGAGCGTTCTTCTGACATCAACATCAGGGAGCTCATGCGCTTTTGACGCGCAAATCAGACAACTCAGAACTCTTCGTGAGATAGAAGGGTCTTCCTCTGTTGGTAGGAAGAGCCTTTATACACGGAGAGTTGGATGGTGGAGTCAACTCTACCCCGAGAAATCGGGTAGTAGAGTTCCTTTCACGGCAGAACTAGGAATCGTATCCCAATGCTGGATACATTCCTATCTCCTTTGAGGTGCCGCCACTAATCCACCAATTGTATTGGCAGCAACACGCCTTCGGGCTGCCATACTCTGGGGTTCTCCTCTCGTCTGAGAGAGAAGATCAGAGTTTGATTCCTGCTGTTCTGGTTACCACTGGAGCTCAGACAGTCAGGAATTGCCACCAACAACGAACCCGTCAAAGAAGATCAAAGAAGAAATAGATCTCTATTAGGTTATCGTTGGTGTATAGAATGAAAATCCAAGAATGTAAGAGATTTCCATTATAACTTGTAAGAAAGTCTAAGAAATGTAATAGACTTTTTGATGATATGGAAATGAAAATGATGATTCTTCTATGATCAATGATTTGTATCTATCTGGATGTAATATGGACATGATAGATAATGAAATCTTATTTTCTGTTTTAGAGTATATGATACTATCAGAGGTAATATGGACATAATAGCATATATGAACTCAAAAGAAAATTAGATTAATATCTATGCAGAGGTCAAATAGAAGTGATAGATAGGAAAAGAAAGCAGATTTAATATTTATTCAGAGGTCATGAAAACATGATAAATAGCGAATCCCACTTTCTAATCAAAAAAATAGAAGATATAAAATCCCTTTCCCAGGAAACAAGAAGTCAGCTTAACCAAACCTTGGTAGCTGGAGAATAAGAAGACAGATATTGTGAGCATATACGTCAAAACGGTGGACGAATCAACGTATTTCTTGGGAACAGAAAGGACGATTCAATTCCATAATTAAATGGATGAACCTGGTAACATGAACGGACGAGTCTTTTCGAAAATGAAAAGTCGTTTTCAATTTCAGAGACTAGTTCATTAGTAATACTCCTCTATAAATAGGTGAGAATTCTCTGTAATCATTTCATTCTTTTTCTGCTCCTCTATTGGAAATGTCTTCCGAAGATGTACAACAAAAGAATGAAGTCCCCCGAAAAATCGAGGGCATCATTCCCGTTGAGCCCCCTATATCAGGCTCATCAGGCTCAACCGAAATAGGTGGAAGCTCTTCTGCGCCCAAGCCACCCGAAGACATCCTTGCTTTTCTAGTAAAGCCAGGGAAAACTCCTGAAGAAGAAGCGTCGAGGATGGCTGTCTGCAAATTTTTCATGAGTTCAGGAAACGACGCCTTCTATGCATTGGCCGACTATGTATTCAATAACGAAGGGAGTGGCCCTCGTCCTTAATCTTTTATCTTGAATAAAAATAATAATAAAAGAAGTTTTATTTTTGTTCTGTCTTCTCTTTTTATACATAGTATTTCTTAAGAAATTTGCCATTGATCGGCAGCATGAGTAGATCTCCATTGGGTTTTGACAACCGATAGGCACCATTGGAGAACACGGACTCAATTACATACGGGCCTTCCCACTCTAGGAATTTCCCTTTGCTTTTGTGAGTCATCACCATTGGTCTCCGAACAGCTAATACAAGCTCGCCAACTTTGAATACCCTCTCCTTGACTTTACGATTAAAAGTTCGAGATATACGGGCTTGATATAGTTCAATGTGCTGTTGTGCTTGAAGACGTTTCTCATCTAATCCTTCAAGTTCCTGGAGTCGTAAGCGATCATTATTCTCTGTAGTTAGCTCATTAGCAATGGCTATTCGTAGAGAAGGGATCTGGATTTCCAATGGGAGAACAGCTTCGCATCCATAAACCAATGAGAATGGTGTAAAACCAGTAGGAGTCCGGACTGTTGTTCGATAAGCCCATAAACATTCTCCAAGTTTCTCATTCCAATCACGTTTATTAGAAGAGACAAACTTTTTGAGAAGTTTAATGATTGTCTTATTGAAAGCTTCAGCTAAACCATTAGCAGCTGGATTATAAGCCGTAGAAGCCAAATTCTGAATTCGATTCTTGTCACAGAATCGATAAAATGCTTGACTGGCAAATTGTGGACCATTGTCATGAATTATCCGTCGAGGAATCCCGAAGCGATAAATGACATGGTGCTTGATGAAACTGATCACATTAGATGTTTTCACTTCCGCAAGGGGGACTGCTTCTGCCCACTTCGAAAAGTAATCGGTTATAGCTAGTATAAACCGATGTCCTTTGACAGAAGGAGGGTTAATAGGACCAATGACATCCATACCCCAAGCTTCGAAGGGCCAAGAGGCTGCTGTAGGATGTAGAAATTCAGATGGTTGATGAATAAAATCAGCATGAATCTGACATACTTTACATCTTCTGTTATAGTCTACAACATCTGCTATCATAGAAGGCCAATAATACCCTATTCTTCGAATGCGATCTTGTAATTTAGGACCTGGTTGATGAGCGCCACAAATACCATCATGAGCTTCTCGCAGTGTTTGTTTAGCTTCACTTTCTGAGAGACAATGCAGCAAGAGTCCATCATAGGAACGTCGGTATAACATATGTAAAGACGAATCATAATAAAACCGAAATGACCGTCTCTTAATTGATGCAGCTTCTTTAGGATCTTCAGGCAAAATCCCATGAACTGCATAATCAATGAATGAAATTCTCTAATGTTTCTGCTGGGAACTTGACTCTGTAGTATAACTTTGTTCAATATGCAGATTACTCTTCACACAGAACAAGTCTCGGTCCAATAAAGTAATTATATTTTGCCATCGGATTGGGACAACCAAGTCTGCAGCTAAACTGGCAAGAGCATCAGCCTCCACATTCTGAGAACGTGGTACAAATTCAATGAAGAATCCTTTGAATGATAGGACCAACTCGACTACCACCTGATGATAGGGGATGAGATCAGGATTTCTGACTTCATAAGTCCCTCTAACTTGATTAATGATCAATTGAGAATCTTCATAAGCCTCTAAGAATTCGATATCCAATTGTTTTGCTACTTGGAGACCAATCAATAGAGCATTATATTCTGCTACATTGTTAGAGCATGGCTCATTAAGAGAATAGGCACGGTATATGACCATTTTGTCAGGAGAAACCAAGACAATTCCTACCCCAGAGACAATATTGCCTTTAGGTCCCACTCGTGATGCTCCATCAAAATATAATTGCCATATATCATTCTTCAAAGTCATGTTACAATCTACTACTTCGTCTGGAATGTCTTCATATAACTTCGAAGTTTCAGGTATAGGATGAGCAGCTAAGAAATCAGCTAACGCTTGGCCCTTCACTGATTTTTGAGGCACATAAATCATGTCATAAGGAGTGAGCAACATCGCCCAGGTAGCTAACCTGGAATTAAGGATGCTCGGTTTTCTCATCAATACCCGAATGGGATTTCTTCTGGAGATGACATGAATAGTCTGTCCAGTGACATAATGCCTTGTCTTTTGGACGGCAAAAACCAAAGCTAGACATTCCTTTTCCACAGGAGTATATCTGTGTTCAGCTCCGACCATCATTCTGCTCAGATAATATATTGCTTGTTCATGACCCATATCACTTTTCTGTGCTAGAAGAGCGCCAAGTGAATGATCCAAGGCTCGAACATATAGCAAAAATGGTCTTCCTATCACCGGAGGTACCAGAACAGGTGGGTTTGTAAGATATTGCTTAATGTCATTGAAGGCTTTTTGACACGCTTCATCCCAGACGAAAGATACCCCTTTCTTTAATAAACGGGAGAAAGGTTAACATCTCCCAGAAAGGTTAGATATAAATCTTCTGATATAAGCAATACGGCCCTGAAAGCCACTGAGTTCTTTCAGATTACGAGGAGGACGCATTTCAAGAATTGCTTTAACCTTATCAGGATCAACGTGGATACCTTAAGAGGTAATGACAAATCCTAGAAACTTGCCACTAGAAACCCCTAAGAAAGACTTAGTAGGGTTCATTTTCAATTGATGTTGGTGCATCAATTCAAATACTGTTCTCAAGTCCTGAATGTGATCATCCTTTGATCGACTTTTAACAGCGATGTCATCTACATAGCATTCAACTATCTTCCATAGATGTTCTTGAAAGATATTGCTCATAGCCCATTGATACGTGGCACCGGCATTTTTAAGACCAAACGGCATAACTGTATAGCAGTAGACCCCAAGAGGTGTACGAAAAGCGGTGTGCTTCTCATCTTCTGGATGTATCTTGATCTGATTGTATCCTGAGAATCCGTCCATGAAAGACATGCGTTCAAAATCGCATGTATTGTCTATCATGACATCAGTAATTGGAAGTGGAAATTCGTCCTTTGGACAAGCCGTATTAAGATCTCGGTAATCTATACAAACTCGGACTTTTTCGTTCTTCTTCATAACAGGAACAATATTGGCCACCCAATCTGGGTGTTGTTCTTCACGAACAAAGCCACACGTAATCAGCTTCTTGACTTCTGCTTCAATTGCATCCATCATATCTTGTCTAAAGCGCCGTTGCTGTTGTTTTACAGGCTTGACATTAGGCAAAATGTTGAGATTATGAGTAGCAACTTTAGGATCTAGCCCTGGCATATCCTCATAACTCCATGCAAAGATGTCAACGTAATCTTTTATAAGTTTTATCAGCTCTTCCTTTTCATCTTCAGAAAGATTCTTACTGATGAATATTGGTTTGGACGTAACTCCATCTCCAACATCAATCTGGATAACCTCATCTTCTGTAGGTGGCTGTCGTTGTTCAAAACGAAGTTCCCATTGAGTATCCATCTATTGAGCCCAAGGATCATTCTCAAATGGCTCTGATTCATCATCGGCTTGAACCATATTGACTGAGAATATTTGCCCAGATTCACAATATGAGGAACGAGACATATCGGATTCGATGAATAGAATTTCTTCCAAATCTGATGATTATGAAGAGCTAGAAGAAATTTTTTCTTGTATATCGTCATAAAACATGTGGGACGGGTCATATCCCAACCCATGACGAGTCTTTTGGTAAAACGGATCACCACATAATGGTAATCGTCTACCCTTGCCCTGATTGAGACCTTGCATAGTCTTCAAATCATACCCCATGTTCTGGATGATCTTGATAGATTGCTGACTGTATTTGTCAATTCGGATTCTTCCTTTGTCTTTATCCTTCAGCTCATCTGTCTGAGCAATGGGGATATTTCTAGCCAGGCCAAACACAATTTGGCGCTTGTTTTTCTTATCAGACGGAACCACGAAATAAAATTCTTCATGACGTCTAAAAGTTACGCAAGCTTGTGATGAAGCGGCCACAGGTAGAAGATAAGGAGAAGATGTTAGGAACCTTTGAGCATATGGTCCAACATCTGTATAAGGAGGGAGAGAATTCTCCTTATGATCAATGTATAAAGTTTCTTCCGGTTCTATGTTGTCTTTATATTGATGACTTTGATTATCAGAAGATAAAGTCATTCTCTCAATAAACTTGACAGCCATATACTCGAACAGAAAATCTTCATTGATATCAAAAAGTACGAAATAATCAATATTTACATCATTTATAATCTAATTGCTACGCTTCGGATTAATCAACAGTGGACCATCATCCGTCTTCTGCGTAGATTTGCCAAGATTGACAATCAATGGTAGTTCTGGATCATTCGTACAAGAAGTACGTCCTTTAACCTTGATCATAAAAGGTTGAACTTGGCTTTTAGCAGGAACATTTATTGATCCCTCAGATGAAGTTTGAGTTCTTCCTTTAACCTTGATTATCAAAGGTTGATCATTGACAGGTTGGGATTGGATTCGTCCCTTGACTATGATCTTCAAAGGTTACTCCTCTGGCGGATCTTCATTAATAGACTGATCCTTAGATGATGATTGATCTTCAGCCATATCTGATATATCTTTCACATGCTCTTGTTTATAAAGCCTTGAATCAGAGAAGTAGGCTTCGACACCCTTGAACGGATTAATATCAGCAAACTCAGTTTTCACAACTCCTTGGGAGTCCACATATTTGAAACATTGGTGAAGAGTTGAAGGCACAATATTGTAGGTCCTAAAAAATCAAGTGGCACACATCAACAAAGTCAGAAAATCAAGAAATACAACTTTTAGATGATTTGTGCAGACAACAGATTGCGCACCATTCAGATTGCGCAGGATCGATTGCGCACACTTCCAAGCGCGCAGACTGACGTGGTAAATCGCCATCATTACCTGACACAAATCAAATCTTCTGACAACTGACAGCACGGAGATCGAGGCGGCCGTTCGTTTAATTGTGCAGCACGGCACTCGAGGACAGCTGGCAGCGCAATCCATGTTGGCGCAATCCGTGTTGGCACAATCCATTTCCTGCGCAATTCATGTTGGCGCAATCCAAAGTTTGCGCAGTTTAATGTGCGCATTCTACCAGTACAAATGATAAAGTACACGTGGCATTGATGCCATCAATTGCTCATTTCGTGGCAACTGCCTATGCATGATCATGCGCATTTCAATCAAATGATGCCATGTGTCCAAGACAGTTAACCCATGATCCAGCAACTGCCTGTGCAGTCCATTGCTACGCAAACCAATTGCTGCGCAATCCATCATGCGCAGTCCAGAATAACTAAAAGTTAGTTATTTCTCAGAACTCTATAAATAGAGTTTCAAGTCTCCATTCAAGGGGATCACGAATCAATAATCAGAGATCAGAGAGTTCAGGAGTTCTTGCCCAAGTGCTGCTGCATTCTTCCGAGGCTTTTGCCTTCAACTTTCGAGGCTTTTTGCTTTCAATTCTAGAGTTGTCTTCAACTTCAGAGGCTTCGTCTTCAGAGTTCACATCGTCCAAGGGATAAAGCAATCGTCATCTAGATCGGATTCCTAAAGTTGTACCATTTCCAGAATTCAAACTGTAATCGTTTACAAAGTTTGTATCAATGAAGTTCTATACTTTTGTTTTTGCAAACAAAATGACGACTCTGCTGGGGACGACTTTCTCCTCCGATGAGGAAGTGACAGCTCAATGTGACGTAGCGTCTATCGGAAAGACGCAGAAGACACTGGTTATGAAGATCAACCAGACAGCCTACGAATCTATGATCAACTCCAAGACCACTCCTCGCACTGCAACCACTGCTGCCACAAGCAAAGTGCGCCCAGTGTGGGTCCCAAAGACTGCTGCGCATTCTGCTAATGCTGACAGCAAGTCTTCTGCGCAATCTGCCAGCAAGTCTGCTGCACAGTCCAAAGCTTCTGTCACCAAGTCCAGTGCACAATTTGTCTCTGCTACTGCTGCACAGTCTGCTATGGCCAGTGCACAAAAGACTTCATATGCTGCTATGGCTAAGTATAAAACTCCTATGCCTTTGGCGTAATTGGCTGCCAAACTTCCTGCGCAAACCAATATTCCATCAATCAGAGTGCAACCTAAGCATTCTGTGGCAAGAACTCCTGATGCGCAAACCACAGTTTCTGTGGCCAGAACCAGTGTACCATCAACTCATGCGCAAAGCATTCCTGCGCAATCCAAGAGTGATAGCCTTTTGGCTAAACTCTCTTCTTCTCACAACAAAGGGAGAGATTCTATTCCTCCTCTCAAACATTCTATTGCTCCTGCACAATCTACTGGGGGTAGCCCTTTGGCTATTCCTCTTTCTCTTCAAAACAAAGGGAAAGGCCCGTTGGTCTTTTCTCAAACTTCCTTGTCTCATGACTTGGAAGACAACAGAGGGAAACGCTCTTTAGCTAACCCTTCGTCACAAAACAAAGGAAAATGCCCTTTGGTCTTTTCTCAATCTTCTTCAGTTTTTACCGAAGAAGATCCATCTGAACGTGCCTTGGCACCAATCAGTACTAGAACTCTTTCAAATAAGGATTCTTCTTTCCTTTATAACAAGAGAACTTGTACTGATCAAAGAGGTATTTTGCCTACTCCGGTACAGAATTCCAAGACCTCCCGATGCTCAAGATTTCCCGTTCCATACAGGGAAAACTGTTAGTGTCTCAGACAGAAACCCCTGGGGGTGAATTTGCTGATCTCGAAACTTATCTCAATAGACCCACTTCGGTAAAACGCAAACAGCCAATGTCGAAGACAAAACATCATCAAAAACAAATCTCCAGGGTCAAAAATCTCGATACTTATGCCAATGAAGTGAGCACTTCCCTGTATACTCAAGGGACTAAATATTTGAAGAATCGGAATCATGTTCCGAATATTATCAAAGAACAGATCCCTCAGAGTTTTCCTCGTCCTGTTGTTGTTCCCGATCTTCGAGAACATCTTAGACAAAAATGGGACAATGTCTTAACACCTCCATCTCAACCATCTGATCATCATTGCAATCACAAAGTCATCATCCAATGTTGTTGTCAAACAACAAAACGATCTGTTTTTGATCGTTTGACTTTTGCTAAAACTGAACCTATGTCAGAGGAAGACGAAGTCTTGTATGCTTCTGTTAACATGACCTCCCGAGACACTGGGGGTAGGAGATGCTCTAAGCATGGCAAGCCTCGCAAGCCAAATCAGCGGTATTTAGAATTACTCCAAGAATCTTCTGAAGGAGTATTTTGACATACCCGTTCTCAAAGCCGAGATACAATCGGACAAAGGAATCTTCCTCAAAACCCTTCAGGTTATTCTTCTTCAGACTATGATGCATACAAGGAAAGCTCTGAACAGACAGTGTCTTCCACTATACCAAGAGAAGTGACAGCTTATGTTGTCACTGATGATCCAGATGCTTCAACTTCTATAAATCAGGAACAGCGAATTGCTGCACTTGAAGACAAACTAAAAACCATGCTGAAATGGTTGCTAGTATGCATTCCATCATTATAGCACAGCATGTTACACCACCAACTGCACCTACTACGAGTCCAGAGATCATAGCACCTTCGGTACCTATCAATACTAGGCTGGGGGTAGTGTCTCCTCAAATGCCTCCTGTACAAGTACAAGTTCAAACTACACCTAGTCAGTCAGGAGCTAGGGGTAGTGCTTACAATGCTGTTCCTCCTCCTACCACTCTAACTCAACCTGCTCCTTCTTCGTCATCAGAAGATGCCAATGAAGCTGTCAAACTCTTGCGAACCCAGTTTGAAGCTTTCAAAGAGAAAGACAACTTGCAAAGGTTGGGGATCAAGCAGCCCTATCCAGTTGAATGGAAGGAAGTTTCGTTCCCGCCGAAGTACAAAATCCCAACAATCTCTTTGTTCGATGGCAGTACTTCCCCTAGTCAATTCATCAATCATTTTGAGGTAGTGACCGTTCAACTTCAGCCAAATGACGCTCTTCTTACCAGAGTGTTCGTCGGTTGTTTAGCCGGCGTAGCATATGACTGGTACAGAAGTTTGCCCGATGGTTGTATCACTTCCTTTTCAGGTCTCAAACAAATTTTCCTGGAACGGTTCTATGAAGGATTTAATGACATGACTATGTCAGCTTTCAACAAAATCAAACAGAAACATAATGAAACTGCTGAGAGCTTTATTGAACGGTTCCGCCGTGAAGCTTTGAAAATGCCTCCCGGAACTCCAGCTGCTGTCACTATTGATACTTGTAAGGCAAATCTTTTGCCTATTATCAGTATGTGGACGGGATCTACCCAATTTCAAGATTGGCCTTCATTCATTGTCAACGCCAAAGCTGCTGAAGTGAGTGCCGAGAAGTTCAAACAATTGGGGGTACAGATGTCTAACCCTGATCGAGATGAACATCAGACGTCAGGTGGTGGCAACCGCCAAAACAATTGCAAAGCAAAAGAGACTTTGAACATCAATTTGAACAAGAATAAAGAATCTTTGGCTGTTAATGTGGCTCCGCCTACTTCCACTCCTACTCCTTCTGCACCTCCACCGAGGGAACCTCGTCCGAAAGTAGAATATTCCTTTGACGAGAATGACACTGCAAGCATCTTTGAGTGTTTACTCAAAAGCAATAAAATTCAGCTCCCAGACCCAAAGAAACCTGATGAAGTCGGTAAGACAGATCATCCTAAATATTGTGTCTACCACAGGTTCATTGGACATCCTACTCGAGCATGCTACATGCTCAAGGGCAAAATTTAAGAGCTTGTCAATGCTGGTATTGTCACTCTGCAGCAAGACGAGAAGACTGTTACTGTGAACATGGTTTCAGTTCAGTTTGGTGATTTTCCTCCGTAAATGGTACAGCACGGTATTATTCCAATTCCCAAAGCTACTCTTGAGATTGAGAATCTCCCACTTCCACCAAATGAAGGTCTTATTCCCTTGTCTCTTGACAACGGTGAAATTATATGGATCCATCCCGATCTTGCTCCGGAATTCGAAGTGCCTTCTTTTTCCAAGAAGAAAGATCGTTCTAAAGGCAAAATAAAGACTTGCAACATGGTGTCTTTTGACCCCATAGTTGACGAAGAGATTCTGCTAGGTACCAGATCAGGGAAAACCTATTTGAAAGATCATTCTGAAGCCCAAGAGAATCCTGCTTCTTCTTCTGAACCTATTCCAGCACAACCTGCTTCTACTGAAGAGGTTCCTTCCACATCTTCACCAGTTGTAATACCTATTTCTCCCAAGCCAATGACGGCTGACAAAGGCAAGCAACAAGTCCGCTTTGACAAACCTCTGAAGAAATTATCTCCTACAGGACTTGAAAAGCCATACAATTTTGATATATTGGCACAACTAGCCAATACACCGGCTAGGTTATCAATATTCGAGCTCTTGTGCCTTTCCAAGGAGACTCGAGAGACTTTAAGTGAAGCTCTGATGCAGGCTGAAACTTGCTTAACACTTCTCAAAAAGCCAGAATCAGAACCAGTCTCTTGTCGTCATTGTCATAGTATCCTGGAGTTGATTCCAAACATCACTTTCACTCAGGATGATATGCTACTGGAGGATAATAGACATGATCGTCCTCTCTACTATACAGGATATGTCGATTCGATGAAAGTCGATCGTATCCTGATAGACCCAGGATCTGCACTTAGCATCATGCCAAAGACAATGCTAGACGCGTTAAAGATACCAGTGCATAGTCTTTCAAGCACAATCACCACTATCTTGGGATTTAACCAAGGAAGAAGTGAACCTTTGGGCAAGATCCGCCTAAAACTCCAAATAGGCAATCTTCACACAAAAGTGACCTTTTATATCATTGACAATCATGGTTGTTCTTATAACGCTCTTCTGGGAAGACCCTTCTTTCATGAACACAATATTGTTCCCTCAACTCTTCATCAATGCTTTAAATATGTTGATGACAAAGGACAAGTTCACAAGGAAGTTGCAGATCTTTATCCTTTCAAAGGCATCGAAGCGTATTGCAACGATGCTCGCATGTATAAGGAAGAATTTATGAAAGTGGTATTGGCCATGGATACTAAAGAAGATCAAGAAGCAGTGCCCAAAGACACTCTTATTATACCTGTCAAAGGGCGTGTTTCTCATCCTCAGTCTTCTAAACCATTGGCTATTCACTTGCCGGTTCAAGAAAAATCAGTTGATGCTGATCAAAATCAAAGGGAGCTCACCTCTTCTGAGCAACTTGTTATCGACTTACATCGTAATAAGGACAAAAAGCAGCTCGCTTCTTCCGAGCCTCTTGTTGTTGATTTAACTCACAACAAGGAAAAAAGGGAGCTCCCCTCTTCTGAGCCACTTGTTATTGACCTTCGTCGTAACAAGATTCCTTCGCGTTCTTCTTCTCCCCCTCTTGTAATCAATCTGACCAAGCCTGCTAAGGCTAAAGGTCCTGCTGTAAATACAGATGTACATATCAATGAAAAAACATCTACTTTCTACTATACTGATGTTATTTATCATACTAAATACTATTTGGATATGTTAGATAGCTTTCAGTCATTTACAATAGGAGTTGTACAATCTCTTCAAACAGAAGTTTCATGTGAACACTCAAAAGACTCATATCGTATTGTTCCTGTTCGCAAGAAAGGTGAACGTCCAATACTTTTTAGTAAAAGACCGGAACAAAAATTTAGCTACACGGATGATAGCAAAGTTAACGACACGGGACATCTTCAATTCTGTCGTTACAGTCAACAATCAAAAGACATCGTCCGAAAGATGGGTTACGACTTCAAAAGTGGCCTCAATTACGGTAAAGGAAGAAAGACTCTTCTCCGTACCGCTGTTCCACAAGGAAAGTCAGAAATGTATTACAGCAGGACCAAAAGAGGTGTCGGATATGCTTCTCCTCCAATGTTATCTCCAGCAGTTTCTGATTCTGATAGCGAAGAACGTTCTAATTCTTCCGATTCCAGATCATGGGATTCTGACACTAGCATTGGTGAAGTCCATCGTGTAATCGTTTCTTCTAATATGGTTTTTGCTGAACTTCCGGAAGGATATGATGAGGACATTAAAGAAAGTTCTGAAACAGATCCTTGGGCTCAACAGATGGATAATCAGTGGGTACTCCGATTTGAACAAAGAGAGCCTCCTACTGAAGATCAACTAATTCAAGTTGATGTAGGAGAAAGCGAGTCGCCTCGTCCTATCTTTATTAGTAAGAATCTTCCGGAAGTAGATAAGCAAGAGTTAATTCTTCTCATTAAAGAATATATTGACGTCTTTGCTTGGAGTTACGAAGACATGCCAGGTTTAGATCCCAAAATTGCTACTCACAAACTGAACATTCTTCCTAATGCTAAGCCAGTCAAACAGCAGCAACGGCGATTCAAGCCTGAAATGATGGATGCAATTGATGATGAAGTCAATAAGCTTATAGCTTGCGGCTTTATTCGAGAAGAACAACATCCTGATTGGGTAGCTAACGTTGTTCCAGTCCTAAAGAAAACCGGCAAAGTTCGAGTCTGCATCGACTTCCGAGATCTTAATGAAGCATGTCCGAAAGATGAATTTCCTCTCCCTATCACGGACGTTATGATTGACAATACCTGTGGATTCGAGCGAATATCTTTTATGGATGGATTCTCTGGATGTAATCAGATCAAGATGAATCCCGAAGATGAAAAACATACATCTTTTCGTACTCCTCGGGGAGTCTATTGCTACACAGTGATGCCATTTGGTCTCAAGAACGCTGGTGCAACTTACCAACGGGCCATGAGTACCATTTTCAGAGAACATCTTCGTAAAACAGTCGAATGTTACGTTGATGATATTGCTGTTAAAAGTCGTCTGAAAGAAGATCATATCCAAGATTTGAGAACAATCTTCAATCTCATGCGTCAACATCAGCTCAAGATGAATCCCACCAAGTCATTCTTGGGTGTCTCTAGTGGTAAGTTTCTCGGCTTCATTATTACCTCTAAGGGTATACACGTGGATCCCGAGAAGATCAAAGCCATTCAAGAGATGCGTCCTCCACGCAACCTAAAAGAGCTACGAGGATTCCAAGGTCGACTTGCGTATATCAGGAGATTTATTTCGAACTTGTCTGGACGCTACAGACCATTCATTCAGCTAATGAAGAAGGGTGTATCTTTTATTTGGACTGAAGAATGTCAACAAGCATTCGACGACATCAAATGATATCTCATGAACCTACCAGTCTTGGTGCCACCAATTTTAGGCATTCCATTCTTAATGTATGTTCGCGCTATGGATCATTCATTGGGTGCTTTACTCGTCCAAAAGAACAAAGAAGGTCATGAACAAGCCATCTACTATCTCAGTCGTACTATGATTGGTTCTGAACATCGTTATAGTGCGGTTGAAAAAGAATGTCTAGCCCTTATGTTCGCCGTTCAAAAGACAAGACATTACATTATTGGTCAAACCATTCATGTCATATCCCGAGTCAATCCTCTCTGGGTATTAATGAAGAAACCTAGCACACTCAACTCTCGGCTTGCTACATGGGCCATCCTTCTAGCTCAATATGACATGGTGTATGTTCCTCAAAAATCTGTCAAAGGTCAAGCACTGGCAGATTTCTTGGCGGCTCATCCTATACCAGAAACATCCAAGCTTTATGATGAAATTCCAGATGAGATGTTGGAAGCCAACTTGATCTCTGAAGAATTTCCAACTTGGCGTTTATTCTTTGACGGAGCATCCAGAATTGGACCCAATGGTGCTATTGTAGCAGGAGTTGGAGTTGTTCTCGTTTCTCCAGAAGGATCGACTATCCAAAGAGCTTATTCTCTAAATGAATCCTATTCTAATAATGTAGCAGAGTACAATGTTCTACTTATCGGTCTTCAATTAGCCAAGCAATTGAACATTGAATATCTCGAAGTTTATGGCGACTCTAAGCTGGTTGTCAACCAGGTTAGAGGAACTTATGAGGTCCGTCATCAAGATCTGGTACCTTACTTTGAGGCAGCAATCAACATGGCTACATCATTCAAAGCTTTCTTTATTGAATATGTGCGCCGAGCTTGTAATACTGAAGCAGATGCCTTAGCCAATCTTACAGCAGTCTTAGCCGTTCCCATCAGAAGACAACAAGTGGTGGTTATTTCTAATCGAGAATTGTTTTGCGTAGAAAACAATCGTAACATTGAGTTCAGTAATTTTGCTGAAATTAATGTTATCAATGAAGATTGGAGAACTTCTTTTATCGACTTCGTGGTTCATGACATACTCCCCGAAGATCTTAAGGAGGCTACAAGTATTCGACGACGATCTCTACGATTCTACTACAATCAAACCACTAAGACTCTCTATCGACGGACTTATGATGGTCTTCTTCTACGCTGTCTAGCTGGTGATGAAGCAAAACAAGTACTGCGTGAAGCTCACGACGGTTTTTGCGGAGCACATCAGCCCGATCCTAAACTACAGGATCGTATCCGAAGAATGGGTTACTACTGGCCCTCTATGGTATCAGATGCCATTGAATATGCAAGGAAATGTCGAGCCTGTCAAATCCATGCAGACTTCATTCATCAACCTTTGGAATTTCTACATCCGACAGCCGCTTCCTGGCCTTTCGAAGCTTGGGGCATGGATGTCATAGGTCCTATTAATCCTCCTTCTTCTAGAGGACATCGGTTCATTCTAGCAATAACAGATTACTTCTCTAAGTGGGCTGAAACTATACCCTTGGCTGAAGTCAAGACCAGTAGTGTCATCAACTTTGTCAAGCATCATGTCATATATCGATTTGGTGTCCCTCGACGAATTATTCATGACAACGGACCACAATTTATCAGCCAGAAATTTACCAGATTCTGTGATGATCATCGGATTGACAATGTCGCTTCGACTGCCTACAATCCTGCTGCTAATGGTTTAGCCGAAGCCTTCAATAAAACTATTATCAAGCTTCTCAAAAGTTTGTATCTACTAACAAACGGAATTGGAGTGAAAAGCTTGGCGAGTGTCTATGGGCCTACCGAACTACGGTTCGTAACCCTACAGGTTTTACACCTTCTCTCTGGTATATGGCTGTGAAGCTGTTCTTCCTCTGGAACTTCAAATTCCTTCTTTAAGGATTGTCATTGCTAACGAGCTCACTACAGAGAACAATGACCTTCTTCGACTTCAGGAATTGGAGGCACTTGATAAAAAGCGATTAATGGCTAAACAACATATTGAGTTATACCAAGCTCGCATCTTGAAGACTTTCAATCGTAAAGTGAAGGTCAGAGCCTTTCAACAAAGAGAACTTGTTTTAACAGTCAGACGTCCTATGACTATGACTCATATGAGCAAAGGCAAGTTCGACGCAAAGTGGGAAGGTCCATACGTTGTGAGCAAAGTCTTCTCAAACGGAGCTTATCAACTCTCAGAACTGGACGGACGAATTGCAATGATGCCTATCAATGGCAAATTCCTTAAAAAGTACTATGTGTAAATGTAAATGTTTTTAAATCATCAGACAAGTTCATGTTTATAAATAAAATTTTATTTAATCATGAATGATAGTACATGATATTAAGGAAGATCACTATCATCATTCTCTACATTTGGACGCGGACCACTACCATCCTTCTCAAAGACACGGTCAGCAAAAGAACCGAGAACTTCCTTGCTGGAACCCACGAGGAACTTGCAAGCAGCCAGTCTCATGGCCTCTTCTTCTTCGGTTCTTCCTGGTTCAAGCAAAAAGTCCAAGATATCTCTCGGTGGCTTGGGTGCAGACGAACCTTCGCCTGCTTCTGCTTCTTTTGGCTGAATTGGATCGACAGGACGTTCTTTAACGTCTTCTTCAACCTTCGGGGCGAGCTCAGGCTTCTTGAGTGCATCTTCAGACGACATTTTTATGTTGAAAAGTGAAAGTGCTCATTCCTGTCAGATTTCTGTCCTATTTATAGACAGAGATTTCTCAAACAACGAAGCGACACATTCATCCGACGGTTCATTCGTTCATCATTTACCCGACGGTTCATCCGTTCATTTATTATCATCCGACGGTTCGTCCGTTCATTACATTCATCTGACGGTTCATCCGTTCATTTAATTCCCTTGACAGTTCATCCGTTAATTTAATTCACTTGACGGTCCGTCCGTTCATTACATTCATCCGATGGTTTATTCATTTACATTCACCTGACGGTTCATCCGTTCATTCATCATCACTTGACGGTTCATCCGTTCGTTATTTTTCATTTTTGACGGTTTGTCCGTTCGTTCTATCATTTGACAGTTTTTTCCGTTCATCTCACATCCATGTCAGCAACTTATCGTTTCGATTAAGTTGTCAATTGAAATAATAATGTTCAGTATATTCTGCCACGTCCATATTACCTCTGAGCAGATATAATAAATATAATTATTTTCTACAAAATTATCAAGAAATATATCAAGTCTTGTACCTCTGAATATATTTTCTATCTCTATTATTTATATCTAAACAAGATATGCAACAAATAATGGAGCCACAGCAAAAATGTCTTTTATTGATTGAAATATAAGACATTACAAAAACACACATACTTCAAAAGACATAAAGTACAAAATGTTCCATTTAAGATGGAGGTATCATCAGATTGTCAATCTGCTGCTTCAGAGTCTGCAGCCGTTCGTCGCGAGTGGACATCACCCTCTTTCTCGCTTCTTCCATTCCAGTTTCTTCATTGAACACGGGCATGGACACTGTCCGACGTGTAATCTCAGCACCATGATTCGCCTCGTACTTTTCCTTCTCATGAGTCAAAGTCTGGAATTGTTCGATGGCAACTTGATGATTAGCAATTTCATCTTCCAACTCCTTCTGAAGACGAGTGATTTCTGCCCTCAGCTCATTAGCTCTCTTCTCTTTCCTCTCAGCCATCAAGGTTACTGATTCCAGTTTAGAGTTATATTCAGCAGATTTTATAGAATAAGCTTCCAAAAGATTCTGAAGGTTCATCCTTGTAATATCAGCTGCCAGGGCCATTTGTTCAAATTCAGCCTGCACTAGGGATTCCACTTCTTCTTTGTTGAGTGCTTTATAATTCTTTATAGAAATCTCTAACTCATCCAGTATATGCTCGAGGAGAGTAGCTTGGGCTTTGTCACCTTGCTCCCTTACAGCCCTCACCAAAAGAGAAGTCGGATTTCTAACCATAAAAAATCAGCACCCTCTTTGTCCATCATTTTGTTGACTAGGGGTTTTAAGGATTCAAAGAAGCATCTGGTGAAAGATTGGACGACTTGCTGATTAATTGCCAAAGTGCCAGGAGTTGCAGCTACTCCTGCTGAAGACGAGGTAGCAGGATCTCGTGTCTGAATAGCAGGTTCTTTAAATAAAGGAGCCAATGTGGAGCTAGTCGCCCCTCCTGGTTGTTCCTCTGTAAAAGTAAAATTGTTATTTTGCTAGTCATTTGTTAAATATCCAAAAAGATCAAATGAAGACAATCTTACCTTGGTTCGATCCAGCAATGAGCTTATCCCCTGCAGGAGTAGACTCTGGCAGAGCAGAAGTAGCTTCAGCTATAACAGCTTGGCTACTTCCCGCTTCAGAACCACAAGACAAATAATGACTGCTGCTAACAACCACCGTCGTTATGGGTACTATGTCCGTGCACGTCGGAGGTGCTAGAGGAGTCACATGATCTACAGGAAATACAAATAAAGACGTTAGCTATCAATTCAATCAAGAGGAGATTGCTAATTTCATTTTATACCTTGAGGATCATTGGCGGAAGTTTCTTCTAGGGCTTCTTTATTTATTGCTTTTTCTGGAGATGCCGTTATCTCAACATCCTTTTCAGGATTTAAGGCATCAGTGGCATTTTCTGGAACCTCAATATCCTTTTCAGGATTCAAGGTATCATCAACAGCATTGGGAGATATATGCTCTTCATCATCTCTTTCGAGATCTTGCATATATTCATCAATATTTTCAGACGAAGAGCTCTCTTCATCTTCGTCTTCTTCTGGTGCCTTTTCGCTGGTCGTCGCGGCTTGGTCACCATAGTCATCCAGAGGGCTATAGCTGCAACCTTCTAGAGCTGCAATTACTTCGCGATCTTCCTCTTCGCGAATGGTTCTAGGAGTAGGCGGAAGTTTAACAATCTGTAACTGCTCTTCCCTCACTTCCTCCACAGTACTTCCTCTAGGCTCTTCGGCCTCAGTTTTCGGAGCAAGATCTGTCCTTTGCTCAACCTCCTCTCTATGTTCAGGACTAGGAGTTTTATTCCTAGGCTCTGAAACAGGAGTAGGAGAGGGCAAAATTAATCCAGCTGCAGCATCCATCACCATTGAAGACAAGGCCCGATTCCTTCTGAGGACCAGCTTCTTTCTTTTTAATAGCCTCTCAGGGCTCTCTATATTGATAGTTTCAACTTGTTTCTGGATAGAGGTTGGTTGTAGCCTCTTCTTGCTGAGCTGACTCGGCCAGTTGCCGAGACAGAGATCGGGTAGTGATCTTTTCAGAAGAGTGATCCAAGATCAACTTCTTCTTTGCTGCTGGAGCAGGAGGATCTTCTCTTCTTTTCCTTTTTGCTGGAGATTTGCCCACCTTTAGAGAGACACGTAGTGGTGCATTAACTTCTTGAGGGAACATAATATCCCTTGAGGCTTCCAAAGGAGCGTCTTCTGGCTCATGTACTTCCTCATTTCCTATGAGCGACAGGACAATTCCACCTTTCTTCAATCTTGTTGAGGATGCAAAGCTATCTGTGAGGTTGAAATTTTTGGCAAAGGTATTTGAAGATGTGTAGAAAACTGAATATGTAAAAAAACATCCGAGGGCCATGGTTGCTGTTTACAGGCATCGAGAACGTTGATTTCGTATCTCGAGCGTTATAGTAAGCCCAGGCCCGGGCTCCATCTATCAAATAACCCTTTTCCTGAAGACATGTGATGGCATTCCCCACATGAAATTGGTCATAGCCGAACTGTCGAGCGAATCGACTGGGAAGATACGGCTCTAAATAACATTTATCTTCGAACCGGTATACTAAGTGAGATGGTCGGATTGTCTTCAACCATTCAAAAGCTACACGGCTCAGAGGGTGCATCTGCGAATCCATCATATTTGTTCGCATTTGTTCGTAACCAGCAGGAGGCTTGGTACAATAGAAATTCCATCCCTTGCTCACGTTTAGAGCATATCTGCAGTCTCTTAGGGCAGTGAATTTCTACTTACCGTTGGAGTATCTTCGTAAAAAACTGCCATCTATCGGTCCCATGCCGGGGTCCATCAAAGTGGGATGGTGGAGGAGCAACCACCCAAACAGATATGTATATGGTAATTCCAACCGAGGGAATTCTTTTTCACCCTTGGATTTCAGCATCAGGTCGACATAGAGACGAAGACCAGCATTCAGCTTACAGGTCATGGCCGACAGAAGATCCATCTTATGGCCGAAGACTAATCTGACGGCCGCAAATAAAACACCGCGGTGGAAGCGGTCTACTGCACTGGATCCCGGAACTACAAATCAACGAAGCCAATGTGTCAAGAACCCTGCCAATTGGGCTTCTTTCGACATCGATCTGTATCTTACTCTCAAGTAACTTTCGAGAGTATCCCCTGTCTTCAAAGGGGGGCATTGATGATCATCCTTCATTTGTTTATCATAATCGCCACTCTCTTCCATCAATTTCATCACTTCTGTTGCTCAATGGCTTGAAGAAATTTGGATAACATCTATCGTGTTCTTTAGTCTTTGGTTCTTGAATATGATTGAGGAACAGATAGGGTAGCCATTTCGAAGAATAACAAGTATTTCCTGTAGCACTCTTATAGAACATGGAGCAGATCTTGTAATGGCATAGCAGTTCCTCAAATACTGCTACCATTTCTGCATTTTCTCTCCGGAGTTTGTCCAATTCATCATTTGTGGGGACGAATTCTTCATATGGGAAATCTTCCATTGGCAGAAAAGAGATGTACTTCATCTCATGGAGTGCAAAACCAATTTCTCCGCCGGGAGTCATAAAGGTCCCTGTTTTGTAATTATATCTCTCTGCTAAAGTCAGGAACAGATGAGGGTTCGGAGAAAAACCATAGACAGTGGCATGCACTGCTTGGTACAAGTTGATTTGTTGCAGTTCGCCTTCAAACTGGGTTAGAACCCAATTGGCTATACAACTCCATCTTTTGAAATCTGGATTCACCAATCCAGTTAGTCTGATGTCTTGCTCTGGATATCTTCCTTCGACTTTCGATCATTTGCAAAAATTGGGGTTCTGACGGGCATTAACAATGAAGAATTCTCCGGTGGAATGCCACCGGGTTTCAGTCCTCTCAGCAAAACACTGTACCTTTCAGAAGAGCTATAGAACATATCTTTCTTATTCGGACCCTTCTTCACAAAGATTCTTCCCGGACGGGCATCTTGGAACGGAGTAAGGTTCCATTCCATCTTTCTCGGGTAACTCGCATGAGCATACCGGGATAATGGGAGGCAGCGTGGAATATTTGGTATTGAGAAAGATCTATCCGTCTGATGGACAACTCTTTCTTCCATTCTCGGTCTTGGTTGAGAGCTCTTCTCGAAAGCTTCACCAAACAAGAATAATGGTTTCTTGTGGATAACAGCATCTGCCGTTTCCAGAGGTTGTCCGTTCATTAAGCACTGCAGTGTTTCATTGTCTTGGGAAACCAGAATGGCCTGACGAAAAGTCGGCAGATCATACTGAAGATAATGAACATGTGACAAATCCTCTTTATACTCTGATTCTGAAAGGGTCCCCACGAAGTTTTCATATTCTGGGTCTTCCCTGGTATTAACTGCATCAGACAGAGAAAACAAAAAATTTTCAGTACAAAGTCAACATCAAAGATTCAGATTGCGCAAAATCAGATTGCGCAAAATCAGATTGCGCAAAATCAGATTGCTCAAACATGTAAACATCAGTTTGCGCTGACAGACTCGCGCAAATCAGCAGATTGCGCTGACTTTTGTCAGCACAATTCAACCGATTGCGCAGAAAGTCGATCTTCATAAAAATGAAGGGTGGACTGATTTGTGCAACCAGAAACCTAAAAAGGGGAGGCGCAGTATAATCCTATCTCTAAAAAGAGATGGATTATGAAAGAAATTAAAACTCTAAAAAGAGTTTTTGATTGGGTTCTCTACCTGCCATCGCTGGATGAGCGGTTTTATGGCGCGAAGCTCGACGCGCAGCCCTGGTTGATGGTTCGGCGGGGGCCTTGCCCTTTGCGGTGGCGGAGGATCGTCGGGGAGCCATCGGGGTTGTCGGAGAAGGAAGGAGGAAAAAGCTCAGAAGTTTTCTTCTCTCAAGCACGAAGAAGACAAGTAAAGAATGATAGTGAGTAGTTTGAGAACTATTTATAGTTTTCAAAGTCGAAACGGCCGCCTTAGATTGCACCTAAAAATGGGCTAAATCCTCAGATTGCGCAGACAGCTCATTATGTGCGCAAATTGGTTTCATATTCAAAATTCAAAGTATTTCAAAATTTTGAATAAGTTCAACTTTCGAAAACTTTGAAGGGGGTCTTGTAGGTCCTAAAAAATCAAGTGGCACACATCAACAAAGTCAGAAAATCAAGAAATACAACTTTCAGATGATTTGCGCAGACAACAGATTGCGCACCATTCAGATTGTGCAGGATCGATTGCGCACACTTCCAAGCGCACAGACTGACGTGGCAAATCGCCATCATTACCTGACATAAATCAAATCTTCTGACAACTGACAGCACGGAGATCGAGGTGGCCGTTCGTTTAATTGTGCAGCATGGCGCTCGAGGAGAGCTGGCAGCGCAATCCATGTTGGCATAATCCATGTTGGCGCAATCCATTTCCTGCGTAATTCATGTTGGCGCAATCCAAAGTTTGCGCAGTTTAATGCGCGCGTTCTACCAGTACAAATAATAAAGTACACGTGGCATTCATGCCATCAATTGCTCATTTCATGGCAAATGCCTATGCATGATCATGCGCATTTCAATCAAATGATGCCATGTGTCCAAGACAGTTAACCCATGATCCAGCAACTGCCTACGCAGTCCATTGCTGCGCAAACCAATTGCTGCGCAATCCATCATCGCAGTCCAGAATAACTAAAAGTTAGTTATTTCTCAGAACTCTATAAATAGAGTTTCAATTCTCCATTCAAGGGGATCACGAATCAATAATCAGAGATCAGAGAGTTCATGAGTTCTTGCCCAAGTGCTGCTGCATTCTTCCGAGGCTTTTGCCTTCAACTTCCGAGGCTTTTTGCTTTCAATTCCAGAGTTGTCTTCAACTTCAGAGGCTTCGTCTTCAGAGTTCACATCGTCCAAGGGATAAAGCAATCGTCATCTAGATTGGATTCCTAAAGTTGTACCATTCCCAGAATTCAAATTGTAATCTTTTACAAAGTTCGTATCAATAAAGTTCTACACTTTTGTTTTTGCAAACCAATATTGTGCTCATGAATCCACGATCTTCCAAGAAAAATATTGTAGGATACGTCCGAGTTGATAACATAGAAAGTTACCATAGTTCGAAGATCACCAATCTGAATCTGCAGACGAATCTTCCCCAGTGGTTTGCTCTTGCCAGAGTTAAAACCGACTATCGTAGTACTAGTGTAAGTCAGCTCACTAGTAGGAATTCTCAGGGGTCTTAGCATACTCTGAAGAATTATACTAATTGAAGACCCAGGATCAATGTAAATCCTGTCAATTTCAGTGGATTCGATATATCCAGTGTAGCACAGAGGCCTATCATGCTTGTTGTGTTTCAATAGCATATCCTCTTGTGTAAAGGTTATATTGGGAATTGCTTCCATCACACTATGACATTGCGGACATGATACTGGTATATTATCAGGAGTCTTGAGTTGAGCCAAGAAAGAATCTGCTTGAAGTAAAGCTTCGCTCAAAGTCTCTCTACTTTCTCTGGAAAGGCGAAGCAGTTCAAATATAGAAAGTCTAGCCGGAGTATTGGCTAACTGAGCTAGAATGTCAAACTTGTAAGGCTTCATCACCACCCCCTGATTGGAAGCAGACTTCAATGGGATTTCAAAGCGTACTGCCTTCTGTTTCCCCTTTTCAACTACAGACGGTTTAACAGGAACAGGAGAAGGTTGAACTGGTAGAGTTTCCACTACATCTTCTGCTTCTTTGGAGGATCCTTCATAGTCTTTGTGGTACTCTTTTCCAGATCTTGTACCAGCAAAAGTTTCTTCTTCAGACTCAGGAGAAGAAAGTACCATATTACAGGATTTAGTCTTTCTTCCCTTAGCCTTCTTCTTGTGAGGGTTGTTACGAGGAACTTCAGAACCCAATCCAGCAGTGGAATTCTGATTTTGAATTTGTAAAGGAAGACGTATTCCTTTATCATAATTCAAACCTTCTGTCTTTTGAAAGTCGTAACCCATCTTTCTCATAAGAAGGACAGATTGCTGACTATACAAGTGGAAAGGCAGTAAACTTTGGATAGGTGTTTCAGCACAGGAAGAGGAAGAAACCTCTGCAACTACAGGAGAATGAAGCATGGACGTCTCTGTAGTTGAGGGAGGAGAAAGATTCGGGATACGAGAAGAAATCCCTGTTGGAGCTTTTTCATAAGCAGCAAAGACTTGTTGTGCCCGGTATAAAGGAACACTATTCATGGCTAGCCACTGCTGATGAGTAAGCTTGAGCTTGGTAGGAGGAGCTAGACTTGGAGGAGAGATGTTTAGTCCTTTCAGTCTATCTTCTAGAGGAAGGCCATCCCATAGATGATCAGGATTTGTAATAACATGAGAAATCATGTTGCAGGTTTTGACTTTCTTACCTTGTCACGACCCGCACCCTAGAGTTAGGGCACGAGAACGTAACAACGCCCAGCCTACGCCACAGTGTCGGCGGTAGAATACTGTCCTAGGTCTCAATGCATCTAACAGTATAAGACTAAACAGTTTATACTCCCCGAATGGGGGTGACATAGCAGAATGTAAACTCAATCACATCTAAGGTAGAGCATAAAGGAAGATAGATAAAACATGAAATCGAAAAGAGATACAATAGATAGAAGTCTAAGTGTCTAAGATACAAACTCAGAATACATCTCAAAACTCAAATACAGTAATCCATAAATACAACTCAAGATAACTGAAAATAAACTATAAACAAAAACCCTAGCTATCTACGCAACCTCTACTGTCTCCTCTAGGCTAGTAGGCAACCTCCAGGCTATCTGTAAAATTTATCAACAGGTCTAGTCAGGATAGGAGCGAGTACAGTACATCTCAACAGATCATAGCAGGTTAGAAAATATAATCATGCAGTAAAGTAAGATACATGTACTGAAAGAAAACAATATATAAACAGATAGAGAACTGTAATAGAAATATCTACTATACATAGAGAACTAGCAGTGACTAGTGAGTCAGAGTACAATATGAACATGTAATACTCCCCCGTACCCCCAATCAATACACAAGGATCCAGCCAGGTTATGTTATATGATGCTATGTAACAGCCCCCAAAGGGTGGTAAGCCCCCGAAGGGTGGTAGCCCCCGAAGGGTGGTACATAGTAGTCCCATAAATAGGGATTCTGGGGGTAACCCAATAGTGTAAGTCCCATAAATAGGGATTTTTGGGGTAACCCAACAGTGTAAGTCCCATAAATAGGGATTCTGGGGGTAACCCAACAGTGTAAGTCCCATAAATGGGGATTCTGGGGGTAACCCAACAGTGTAAGATTCCAGGAAGACTCTACGATCATAAGAGTATATGTCGTAAGTGATCAAAGAACCAATGAAGCATAGTGATACGCCATGTAAGTAAAACGCACAGATCATGTAGTACCCGATGCTCCCTAAGGATAACATCTCAAGAAAGGATCCATATAGTACCAATCCGTGTGACCATCGTGACAGTACAAGTAAAGTAATCTACTGCAGGAAATAATTCTAAGCAGGATATGAAATGATCAGAGAATGTACTCGCCTGATATCTGAATGTCCAAGGTAAAGATACTATCCGAGGAGAGGTGTCTGGCTCCTAATTAGAACAGCACAGGTCACAACATGTCCAGAAGGGTAATATGAAGCACTACAATGCATTCTACATGAATCTAGGTCAAACTAGGCCAAAGTCAACCCTTGGTCAACTCTGGTCAACTGCACTAGTCAAACTAGGTCAAACTAGGTCATGTCCTAACCCAACAAGTCTTATTAGGCCTAACCAAGACTATCCTAGCAAGTACACATCAATACAAGGCTATACAAGCCAATATACACCCAACTCTATATAGCATGCAATTATTCAATACTCAAATAGGCAAGAATTCACATTGGATATACACTAGGTAATCTATTACTTTAAGCTATATATGTCTACACATATATACACATGCATATATTGGTATTCAACATTAGGTCTATAATCATGGCATTTTAAATGGTTATATAAACTTATATATTACAACACAATATGCTAACATGTATATAATATACATACATAGCTAAGTTAACTGTATTCATAAATACTTATTTAAGAGGCTATGTGTGTGTATGTGAACATGGCAAAGGGGCAAGTGAGGGTTAAATGGGCATACATAGTGTATACATATCAAAGAGTGTCAAAGTGTAAGTGAACAAAGTGTCAAGTGTGATAGTGTCAATATAGTGTAAGGGGTACATGAGGTAAAATAGGATTTGTGTTAACATAGAACATTACATCTCATTAACTTGTATATTGCATACATTACATCTATTATTACATTACATTCATGCTTGCATTCATTCATCATTCATTTATTCTCTTGCACTACTATATGCACCATACATTACATACTATGGAACCTACATATTCATTACAAGCCATACTTATACATGCTTACATTAGATAGGATACTTACACCTCATACATCATTTATTTAACCATTTACTCATGCTTGCATTCTCTATTTAATTACATAATGTATATACATTAACATGGGTTAAAATCAAATAGAACATTATATTACACACAAGGGTGCACAAAATGCATATGCCGAATAGTAACTCCTACTAATAATCAATACTGTACCATCTCAGCATGAATTAAAATCTAGGATTAAAGTATGTTATAGATCTATGTGTTATCTTTCCGAAACTTCAAACGGATCGCGTTTTCGTTTCCAGAAACTCCTGGAATCGCGAAAACACCGAGAACGCATTTGTCTTTCGTACAGCTGACACTCAAATAATTTTCCAGAAAGTTATAGAAAGAATTAGGCCTATTAATACATGTTTTTGGAAAGCTAACTTCAATACGCTTCTTTAAAAAAAAACAGGAGATTAAACCGAGCTTTGAGCTAGAAGTTATGACATTTCTAAGTTAGGGCTGAAATTAAAAACGTGGATAAAAATCATGACGGATTTGGGTAGTTTGAGACAAAAGAACACAAATATATAACATAATATATCAAGAACTCACTCTCTACACTAATATATATATATATGAGACACTATAGAACATATCTCCAATACAAAAATATGGGATTAAATATGTAATAATTCATTCATACATAACAACAACACATAGTGTGTCCAAATTTGGGATTTTCCCATATGGACACAACCACAACACAAAGGACACTCCTATTACCTCCAAATGGACAAGAAATGGACACAAATGGAGATACAACCATGGGGGTCATTCCTATGGGTTCAAAATAGACCTATATGCATGAGGAAATGAAAAGGAGAAGGGATTTATACCTTCCGGTAGATCGAATCGAAGAAAAGCCTTCCCGGAGCGACACCGACACGTAGAGATTCCAAAAGGACACGAACGAGCTCCGAATCCTCCCAAACTTGGGTAGCTTCCTCCTTGGCTAGAATGAAGAAGGAAAGAAGAAGATTTGGTGGCGAAATGGAAGGATTTGGTGGAGAAATTGCTAGGGATTGCTCTCTAAGAATTTGGGGAAGAACAAGAGAGAGAGTGTGGATGAGAATAATGAAATGAACTTGAGCTTATCCTCTCCCAAAGTGGCTGGTCATATGGGCTATTTGTCCTATTATGGTAAGGTCCAAAATGCCCCCACTAACCTATTCTATGAGTATTAGGAAAGGGCTAATTGGTTGGGGCTAAATTAGTCATTCTAAAGTCTCTAATCATACTAACCTTATCCATAATAATTAGTCTAACCTCTAACTAAAATATTTCTATCATGTGGACTAAATTAATATCATGTGGGTCATGCCTAACTAGTGTGTGGGTCCCACTAGAGTCAAACTACCCCGGGTCCCCGTTTCAAGTCGGATTGAGTTGAAATTCGAACCCGACTCAAATAACCCCAAAACAATATCATAAATAATAAAATAATATCAAAATAATTCAAAGAGGTCAAATACAAAAATATCCTTAGGCCAAAAATGACATTAAAATATCATAATCACATGGTTAGGCTCTAGGTCAAACAGTCTTTAGGGTTTCACTAGCAAAACGTCAAAACCACAAGTCATTGATTTAAATAATTTTAAAATAATTTAAAATTACCAAAAATTATATCATGAATTAAATATCATTATTAAAATAATTATAAACACAAAATTTTGAAATTACTCTCATTTGGAAAACTGGGTGCTACAACTCTACCCACCTTAGAAAAATTTTGTCCTCGAAATTTAAGATCGATAGTACTCCTTCTAGAGCCTCTAACCTACCCAATATCTAATGTAACACTTCCTAACACTGGAATAATAAACGGACATCTAAATAGTGTCAATCTAGGAATACCTCCAATACTGCTCTATTGTACGGCGGTAATAGAACTCCAATAAAATATGGACTGGAACCTATATCCAAGGGACTGGACCTATTTTAAAGTGGTCTTAACTAAGGATGAAAAGGAACTGATCATAGGCTATAGGTATGCTCAAACTATTATCTTCCTATTAACCATCTATTAATACATTCTATTACTATAGGAACGATGCATTACTAAGACATATAGGCCCCTATCTCTCATAGCACATTTATACTCACCAAAAGACTAGTACATCCTATCAAGGCTGATACTATAATCTCTCATAAATCTCATAAGCTATATGTTTATAGACACACATCCCCACATCCAGGACTAACCTATATATATCTACAACTGATACTAATGGGATGACGTCCCTATTTCCCAACAATCAAGGTCTAAATTTTTTTTTTTATCTAAATCATGCAATTTGAAGGAATAGTATACAAGGTCAGGGCATACCGTAGCAGTTGAAAGTCTCACCTAGGTGCACTGGTCATACTAGGTCAAAACAGTACTATGGTATCAACACACAAACAATCTAGGGTGTCTTAATTGGGAAGGTAAGGGAACAACAATCATCAAGGTTGTAGGGCTGTCTACCATCCTATATAAAAATTGGTCATTATCAAAATAAAATAAAGGCAACTACCAATTATTTAAAAAAAAAGGTACAGAAAATCAAATTCAAAAATTAAGGAATTGAAAATCACTTGCATTGAAATCCAATCACAATATATATATAGAGAGAGCGTTAGAGAGGGAAAAGCTAGCATTGTGTGTATGGGGACGTGTTCATATGGTTAGATAGTAGGCGTGTGTGTACGTGAATATACATGAAAGTGTATATGAGGATTTGGATTTCAAACAATAACTATCAAGTTACACTAATCATGACATATGGGTTAACAATCTACAATATACAATCTATTTAATCACAACTTGCATGGCTAACCATATATATATATATATATAAAAAGGTAGAGACTTAGTTATGTATTTATATATTATAACATGTATGCCTAAGCTCTATTTATATCTATCTAGATATATAATCATAACATAGAGGGGAAAAAGGGTTAGGTTACATGACAGTGTATACTAAGTTAGGGTGTATGTGTCCTTGTACAGGGTTATAGCTTAGTATTGAAAGGTTAAACCCAGTTTTAGTTCAGCATTTACATACAAAATCTGAAAAGATGCTAACATTTAAACCAGTGCAATATTAACATAACACAGTTTCAGATTTTAGGGTTTTGAACATCGCAACCAATCTCAATGGTCCCAATACATCCTAATATGATAGAAATAAAACCCTAACATACTATCCATACATTTATCTATGCATACAGTTCAATATTACATGTTAAATCTGAAATTGAACATTTGAAATCAATGTTAAAATGTTAACATATATTCAGTTTTCAGGATTTTGGAGAAATTTGAACTTCAAAACCAACTCAATGTTTATCACAACCTATCATGTAAGAATATGAAACCTAACATTATATCCCTACAACAACAATGTACACAGCTCTAAATATTACATTTAAAACAATAATTTGAACTAACATTTAAAATCCAGTATTAAGGGTTAATATGCACACAGTCTCAGATTTGACAAATTTAAACACAAAACTCAACAATTTTTTTTAAAAAAATGAAACTCTAGGTATGACATACATGTGCAGTGATGTAAACATAACTAATAACATGAAATTTATATTTAACTTACGAATTTAAACTGGAAAAGCAGAAAACTAGAAATATTGGGGTTTTGAAAATTTAACATCAACGACATATTAATATTTATTTAGATAGGTGGAAATCAAGTGTAGCATGCATAAGTGTCCGGAAAGTATCCACTATATATATTCATATATATATTCTCATGTCCCAATATAAAAATCTGATTCTATACCAAGACCAACATTAGATTCCTACCAATATTGCAAAACAGGTGATTGGTGTAATTAAGACGATTTATTATTATTTAATACAAGAATAATAGGAAGAAGGGAATAACGATAAAATCTATTTTGCTTATTTGTTTAAAAGAAGGAACCATTTTGAAATCCAGAGTTAAAATATCAAATCCAAGGTAAAGTCTAGCAAAATCATCGATTCATTATATTAAGAAGAAATTCATAGAAGAAGTTACACAAAGGTTTATAAAATAGCTAAAGTTACTCCTAAGCTAAATAATGAGAAGCAAAACAAAACAATTAATAATTCCCTTTTTTTTGAAGGACTGAAATAAAGTAGAGAAAACATGTTCGAAAATATTTAAGGTACAATCTGATAATCATATGCGTCTATCCACAATCATGGTACTCTAAATCCTCGTCATACTAGTAAGCAAGGCTACGATAATCACAGAGCCCTTGACTTATGCACATATCTCTAGAATCATGGTATTTAACATTTTTGCGGTGTCGCTAGCTTGGCTGCGAAAACCTTAAATTTCCACACCCGAGAAATATATCCAGAGTCAGACTATATGTCCTCACCATGCTGGCTAATGTGACTATAGAAGACTAGATTCCATAACATAGATGACCTAGCCCATATAATTTCATCTTGCCAAAAATTAAATTAAATCAACAATGAATACCCAAAAATCAAATCAAATTTATCAACGAACATCAAACTCAAAAATGAACAAAATCCTTCAATCATATAAATACAAACTCGGATGCTACAGCTAATCGTCAAGATTCAAAATTCAACAATCTTCCATCAAAATTAATAAATACAAACCCAAATTCAACAATAATCCATCAAATTCAACAACAGAAAATAAAGATAAAACAATCAAGGAAAAAGAGAGTTTTCAAATCGAAGTTAAAATATGATTCTCAAGGGTCATCCCAGGAATCTCTCAAGGGTTCCTAACTGTGATTGAGTACCTTCAAAATATATGCTAATCCTACTGCAGGTTGTAGTGGTACTCAAGTTCGAACACCACTACATAAACTTGACCTGCATGGGCCACCACTAAAAACGTATCACGACCCGCACCCTAGAGTTAGGGCACGAGAACGTAACAACGCCCAGCCTACGCCGTAGTGTCGGCGGTAGAACGCTGTCCTAGGTCTCAATGCATCTAACAGTATATGACTAAACAGTTTATACTCCCCGAATGGGGGTGACATAGCAGAATATAAACTTAATCACATCTAAGGTAGAGCATAAAGGAAGATAGATAAAACATGAAATCGAAAAGAGATACAATAGATAGAAGTCTAAGTGTCTAAGATACAAACTCAGAATACATCTCAAAACTCAAATACAGTAATCCATAAATGCAACTCAAGATAACTGAAAATAAACTATAAGAAAAAACCCTAGCTATCTATGCAACCTCTACTGTCTCCTCTAGGCTAGTAGGCAACCTCCAGGCTATCTGTAAAATTATCAACAGGTCCAGTCAGGACAGGAGCGAGTACAGTACATCTCAACAGATCATAGCAGGTTAGAAAATATAATCATACAGTAAAGTAAGATACATGTACTGAAAAAAACAGTATATAAACAGAGAGAGAATTATAATAGAAATATCTACTATACATAGAGAACTAGCAGTGACTAGTGAGTCGGAGTACAATATGAACATGTAATACTCCTCCGTACCCCCAATCAATACACAAGGATCCAGCCAGGTTATGTTATATGATGCTATGTAACAGCCCCCAAAGGGTGGTAAGCCCCCGAAAGGTGGTAGCCCCCGAAGGGTGGTACATAGTAGTCCCATAAATGGGGATTCTGGGGGTAACCCAACAGTGTAAGTCCCATAAATGAGGATTCTGGGGGTAACCCAACAGTGTAAGTCCCATAAATAGGGATTCTGGGGGTAACCCAACAGTGTAAGTCCCATAAATGGGGATTCTGGGGGTAACCCAACAGTGTAAGATTCCAGGAAGACTCTACGATCATAAGAGTATATGTCGTAAGTTATCAAAGAACCAATGAAGCATAGTGATACGCCATGTAAGTGAAATGCACATAACATGTAGTACCCGATGCTCCCTAAGGATAACATCTCAAGAAAGGATCCATATAGTACCAATCCGTGTGACCATCGTGACAGTACAAGTAAAGTAATCTACTGCAGAAAATAATTCTAAGCAGGATATGAAATGATCAGAGAATGTACTCGCCTGATATCTGAATGTCCAAGGTAAAGATACTATCCGAAGAGAGGTGTCTGGTTCCTAATTAGAACAGCACAGGTCACAACATGTCCAGAAGGGTAATATAAAGCACTATAATGCATTCTACATGAATCTAGGTCAAACTAGGCCAAAGTCAACCCTTGGTCAACTCTGGTCAACTGCACTAGTCAAACTAGGTCAAACTAGGTCATGTCCTAATCCAGCAAGTCTTACTAGGCCTAACCAAGACTATCCTAGCAAGCACACATCAATACAAGGCTATACAAGCCAATATACACCCAACTCTATATAGCATGCAATTATTCAATACTCAAATAGGCAAGAATTCACATTGAATATACACTAGGTAATCTATTACTTTAAGCTATATATGTCTACACATATATACACATGCATATATTGGTATTCAACATTAGGTCTATAATCATGGCATTTCAAATGGTTATATAAACTTATATATTACAACACAATATGCTAACATATATATAATATACATACATAGCTAAGTTAACTGTATTCATAAATACTTATTTAAGAGGCTATGTGTGTGTATGTGAACATGGCAAAGGGGCAAGTGAGGATTAAATGGGCATACAAAGTGTATACATATCAAAGAGTGTCAAAGTGTAAGTGAACAAAGTGTCAAGTGTGATAGTGTCAATATAGTGTAAGGGGTACATGAGGTAATATAGGATTTGTGTAAACATAGAACATTACATCTCATTAACTTGTATATTGCATACATTACATCTATTATTACATTACATTCATGCTTGCATTCATTCATCATTCATTTATTCTCTTGTACTACTATATGCACCATACATTACATACTATGGAACCTACATATTCATTACAAGCCATACTTATACATGCTTACATTAGATAGGATACTTACACCTCATACATCATTTATTTAACCATTTACTCATTCTTGCATTCTCTATTTAATTACATAATGTATATACATTAACATGGGTTAAAATCAAATAGAACATTATATTACACACAAGGGTGCACAAAATGCATATGCCGAATAGTAACTCCTACTAATAATCAATACTGTACCATCTCAGCATGAATTAAAATTTAGGATTAAATTATGTTATAGATCTATGTGTTATCTTTCCGAAACTTCAAACGGATCGCGTTTTCGTTTCCAGAAACTCCTGGAATCGCGAAAACACCGAGAACGCATTTGTCTTTCGTATAGCTGACACTCAAATAATTCTCCAGAAAGTTATAGAAAGAATTAGGCCTATTAATACATGTTTTTGGAAAGCTAACTTCAATACGCTTCTTTAAAAAAAACAAGAGATTAAACCGAGCTTTGAGCTAGAAGTTATGACATTTCTAAGTTCAGGCTGAAATTAAAAACGTGGATAAAAATCATGACGGATTTGGGTAGTTTGAGACAAAAGAACACAAATATATAACATAATATATCAAGAACTCACTCTCTACACTAATATATATATATGAGACACTATAGAACACATCTCCAATACAAAAATATGAGATTAAACATGTAATAATTCATTCATACATAACAACAACACATAGTGTGTCCAAATTTGGGATTTTCCCACATGGACACAACCACAACACAAAGGACACTCCTATGACCTCCAAATGGACACGAAATGGACACAAATGGAGATACAACCATGGGGGTCATTCCTATGGGTTCAAAATAGACCTATATGCATGAGGAAATGAAAAGGAGAAGGAATTTATACCTCCCGGTAGATCGAATCGAAGAAAAGCTTTTCCGGAGCGACACCGACACGTAGAGATTCCAAAAGGACACGAACGAGCTCCGAATCCTCCCAAACTTGGGTAGCTTCCTCCTTGGCTAGAATGGAGAAGGAAAGAAGAAGATTTGGTGGCGAAATGGAAGGATTTGGTGGAGAAATTGCTAGGGATTGCTCTCTAGGAATTTGGGGAAGAACAAGAGAGAGAGTGTGGATGAGAATAATGAAATGAACTTGAGCTTATCCTCTCCCAAAGTGGCTGGTCATATGAGCTATTTGTCCTATTATGGTAAGGTCCAAAATGCCCCCACTAACCTATTCTATGAGTATTAGGAAAGGGCTAATTGGTTGGGGCTAAATTTGTCATTCTAAAGTCTCTAATCATACTAACCTTATCCATAATAATTAGTCTAACCTCTAACTAAAATATTTCTATTATGTGGACTAAAATTAATATCATGCGGGTCATGCCTAACTAGTGTGTGGGTCCCACTAGAGTCAAACTACCCCGGGTCCCCGTTTCAAGTCGGATTGAGTTGAAATTCAAACCCGACTCAAATAACCCCAAAACAATATCATAAATAATAAAATAATTTCAAAATAATTCAAAGAGGTCAAATGCAAAAATATTCTTAGGCCAAAAATGACATTAAAATATCATAATCACATGGTTAGGCTCTAGGTCAAACAGTCTTTAGGGTTTCACTAGCAAAACGTCAAAACCACAAGTCATTGATTTAAATAATTTTAAAATGATTTAAAATTACCAAAAATTATATCATGAATTAAATATCATTATTAAAATAATTATAAACACAAAATTTCGAAATTACTCTCATTTGGAAAACTGAGTGCTACATACCTTTCTTGGATTTTAAAGTTTTACCTTCATTTTCCAACTCAGGTACTAAGTCAGGATGTACCCACATGATTTCACCATTCTTCAATGTGAGCGGCAGCAATCCTGTATTTTCTTCCCTGGCAGGCGGGATATTCACGATCTTCATAGTCGCCTTCGGAATTGGGATAATTCCATCTGGGACTTGCTGTGGAGGAAAATCCCCAAACTGAAGAGAAACCATATTGGTTGTAACCGTATGGTCATCATTGGTTAAAGCGATAGCGCCACCATTTATCAGCTCTTGGATCTTCTTTTTCAAGACATAGCAAGCACTGGTAGGATGATTAATGTATCTATGATAGATACAATATTTGGGATTGTCAGTCAGATTCACCTCATTAGGCCTTTTTGGCTCTGGAATCTGAAGTTTGCCACTCTTCACCAGACACTGAAATATCCCTGGGATATCACTTTCGTCAAAAGAGTATTCTTCCTTTGGCCTGGAAGATTCCTGATTATTTGGCATCATTTTGTTCTTGGAGAGATTGACCATAAGAGTATCTTTTCCTTTCACATTACGATTGCCAAGATTATTACCAGGATTACTTTTCTTCCCTTTATCTTCTGAAGCGAAAATCATCCCGTGTTCACGAGCCAACCTACCATTGGTCTCGGCAGAAACTGCTGCTATGATAAATGAAGCCCAATCTGTGAATTGGGAACCTGTGAAGACAGCAATGGATGGTTGCAGATTCATCTTGCATGTATCAATCAACGCTGAATCTGGCATACCAGGAGGCATCTTTAGAGTAGCCTGTCGGAAGCGTTCAATAAACGTTCGAGTATCTTCTTTCTTCTTTTGTTTAATTTCTATCAAGGAGGACATGTTCATGTCCATACCTCCTTCATAGAAGCGGGAGAGGAACATTGCCTTGAATTCGTCAAAAGACGAAATAGAGTTATCGGGTAAGCTACGATACCAGTCGTAAGCTGAACCCGTCAGGCACCCAATGAACACTCGAGTGAGAAGAGCATCATTTTTCTGCAAGTATACAGTTATAATATCAAAGTAATTGATATATTGACTGGGAGATGCTTTTCCATCGAATAAAACTATGGATTGTGGCTTGAACTTCGGTGGGAAGGGTACATCATTCCAATGAGGAGGATAAGGTTGCTTAATCCCTAACCTCTGGAGCTGATCTTTGTGCCTCAAAACTTCAAACTGTGCTTTGAGCTCACGCACTGCTTGAATGGCTTCACTGGTTTGGGGAAGCATATTTGATTGAATGGTTGTTGGATGTACCGTAATCCCCACTGGAGGTGGTACATCTTCAGGAATGATAGGATCTGGAGATGCAGAATTCTGATTAACAGCCGGCTCTTGAGTATTCAAAGGTTTTTCAGCCCCTTGACTATCTTGAGTTTGTGCTGCTACTGGTACCGGAGTTATTACTGTAGGTTGAGCAGTTTGCTGATTCAAAATTATCTGATGCATGCTTTACACCATGTTAAGCTTGTCTTTCAATGATTGCTCCACGGCAGTGAGACGTTGTTCCGTATTAGCAGATGACGTCTCTGGTTCATCTCCAACAACGTAAGATTCAACCTCTCTTGAAGATATAGAGGGATTAGTATAGAAGTATGAATCTACACTATCAGTATCAGACTCAAAAGATTGAGTACCCCCAGCTTCTGAATCAGAAGTCTGCAATTGTCTCTTTCTTCTTGATCGAGTATTCTGATATCTCCTTCAAAGGAATCAAGAAGCCTGTTGAACTGTTGTTGACCTGCGGTTTGGGACATATTTCATGTTGGATGTCGTCCTCTGTTAGTATGAGATGCCATGTTGACTGGCACATATGACAGCTCATGTTCTTGATCTTCAGCTTGATGTTGAGGTGAGTTAAAACTTAAACGATCAAAAACTGACCGTTTTGAAGCCGAGCAACAACAGTTGATCACAACCTGGTGATAATCACAACGATTTTGGGGGAATGTCACCGAAGATTGTCTGTTCTTACGTTTTTGCATTAGCAATTCACGTAAATCAGAAGGAACAGATGGAGTATTCTTCTTTATTACATTTGGGGTAAAAAAATGTTTAGTCCCTTGTGTATAAAGAAGATTACTGGCTGCATTCGCAGAACCAAACTGTACATTTTTACGCGTTTGGAGTTGTGTGCGTAAATCTTGAGATTTAGCACAAAGGACTCCATTTTTATGGCGTGTAATTTGTAAGTTTGGTACTTTGCGTAAAGCAGTATAAGAAGGTTGTTGGTGTAGGACAGAAGCTTTACCAACGACATTTTTACGCTGCACACGTTTAGGCACATTCATATTAGATGTGCAAACATCGTTATGAATTTTATCTACACTGTCAAAGACAGGAGACTTACCTTTACGCGTGGAGCGTGAAAATTAATTATCTACCACATCACAGACGGGAGATTTTTCTTTACGCGAGGAGCGTAATTTATTTGGGCCTACCACGTCACCGACGGGAGACTGATTCTTACACTCAGAAGCATAAACTTTAGAGTCTGTCCCATTACAAATGGAAGATTCATTCTTATGTACTGAGCGTAAAATTTGGTTCTTACCCACTGAGCGTAAAACTTGATTCTTACGCAGTGGGCGTGAAACCTGATTATCTTCATCGTTACAAACGGGAGATAAATCGTCACACTTTGAGTGCAACTCTGAAGTAAGGACTGCCTCGTTACGAACGGGAGCCCCTACGACAGGAGTGGGAAGAATTCCCTTGTCATCAGAAGCAACAGAGAGATCAAAAACCGCTTTGGATTTGGGAATCCAAACTTTTCGTGCTTTGCGAGACTTTTGAACATTGGAGTGGCGAGAACCACCCCCAGTTCGGAGCATTTATTCATAGGCAGTCTAGTCGAAGTGCACAACCAGAGTCTTCTTGGTCGAACCGACCGAAACATCATCATATTGAGCAATCGCCTCCTCGTCAGAGGAGAAGGTCGTCCCCAGCAGAGTCGCCATTTTGTTTCACTTAACAAAATTGCCAAACAAAAGTTGGATTTTGAAAATAAAACGAAAAAAGTACAAGAAGTACAAATTTGATTCTGGAAAAGTATTGCTATGGAAGTCTGATCTGTAAATGATCACTTTGTTCCTTGGACCATATGATAATGATGAAGAACACTGCTTGAAGTAGAACAACTTGGAAGAACTAAGTCACCAGAAAGGTATCGACGCACATGGGCACTGATGGCGAGGCCGAATGCTTTCCTGCTTTGCTTCACTCTGTTCTTGAAAGAAAAGTTGAAGAAGAATGCTCCGGAGAATCAAAATCTCGAAGTTCTGATCTCTCTATTCTCTCCTTGTCTCTCTGTCTCTGTCCTTTGTTGTGAGAAAAAATGAGTCTATTTATAGACTGGGGCTTCTGTGCGTAAAAAAACATCAAAATCTGTCTTTACGCTAACAACTGCCACCCATGATCAGAATCATCCTTTGCATACGTTGACATACGTCCCATATTTCAGTGAGAATAGGATACATGTACACACGTTCTTCAAAATATGTGGCATGAAGGCCATGTAGGCAAACCACGTTCCAAACTGGCCAGAAAGAATAGAGCGTAAAAATAGCCCCAACATCCTCTGGGCGTAAAGCAGTAAGATGAGCGTAAAATAGCTCTGTCATAGGTTTCCCGCGTAAAGTGGTTATTGAATAACCTTGAGCGTAAAAATGGCTCAAATAGACTTTACGCACACATTGTTTTATGAGCGTAAGAACTCGTGTAAAACTCCGTGCGTAAAAGAAACCATATAGTGGGCGTAAAGTAGCTCGATCCACATAAACGACAACAAAGGTCTTTGTATAAGACAAATTCCGTTGGATTCTGTGGTAAATGCCATCATTAATATCTTCATATCAGAGTTTGCATTAAATGCGAGATTTGACAGCTTTGTCCAGCGTAAAAGAGGCTGCTCTGTCCTTGGCGTAAAATTATAGGTGTAGATCCAAGCGTAAAATGATCAGCATGCTTAGGCGTAAATTGATTAGCCTAGTCTTGGGCGTAAAGAGATTACCCGCTCTGCTAGGCGTAAAAACCAATCACTTATGAATGAGATGACTCTTTCTTTGAAGCACTTTTTACGCTCCTACAATTATAGGTATGCTTTCTTCTATACTAGAAAGCCTAAACCTACCAACCATGCACACCACTCAGCTTTCAACACTCAACATGCATAATATCATTATTGTGGCCTCATTGGTCATATTTCACCTGCATGTAGAATCAGAAAGCTTGTTGATTTAAATATTTATGCTTGGATACCAAAGGCTAACATTTCAGGACCCTACAAGAAATGGGTACCAAAAGTTTCATCTGCAAATTGTTTTGTAGGTGGAACACCCTTCACATGCTAAAAGCAAATGGATCCTCGACAGCGGTTGTTTACGACATATGACCGGTGACGCTACATTATTTGCAACACTGTCGAAGAAGAAGAAGGAAGAATATATTTCCTTCGGTAATAACTTGAAAGGGTATATTATTGGTATCGGTGATGTTGGTAAGTCTCCCTATCCTGTAATTAAGGATGTCTGTCTGGTTATCGAGTTGAAACATAATCTACTCAGCGTAAGTCATCTAGCTGATCATGGTTATGGCATCAACTTTGGCAAAGACAAATGTACTATAGTTGATAGCTCAACTGGTAGTACTATCTTTGAAGGTATCAGGGAAGACAACATATATGTTTTCTACTTGATGGAAGAAACTAACATCTCAGGTAGATGCTTAATGGCTAAAAGTGATGAGAGTCATCTGTGGCATATGAGACTCGGTCACGCAAATATGGACACAATCTCAAGATTATCCACAAAGAAACTAGTACGCGGTTTACTAGACATTACATTCAAGAAGGATTCGGTATGCAGTCAATGTGAAAAGAACAAAGCTACCAGATCCACATTCAAGTCAGTTAACGCAGTATGTACTACTAGACCTCTACAATTGCTTCATATAGACTTATTTGGTCCTAGCAGAGTTGCTAGCCTCGGAGGTAAGCTTTATGCTTTTGTAATTGTAGATGATTACTCTAGATACACGTGGGTATACTTCTTGACACGCAAGAATGATGCATTATCCGAATTTGTCGCCTTTTGCAAGAAAGTACAAAATAAAAAAGGTTACATGATCACTCGCATTAGAAGCGATCATGGAGACGAATTTGAGAATACAGAGTTTGAGCAATTTTATGACACACACGGTTTTGTACACGAGTTCTCCTGCCCTAGGACTCCACAACAAAATGGAGTTATGGAACGTAAGAACAGAACTCTATCCGAAATGGCCAGAGTAATGTTAAACCAGTTTAGTCTACCCAAATATTTCTGGCCTAAAGTTGTCAATACAACTTATTTTGTTCTCAATAGAGTTCTAATTCGACCCAAATCGAAGAAGACTCCATTTGAGTTATGGTTTGATAGAATTCCATCTGTTTCATATTTTAGAATATTTGGTTGTAAATGCTTTATTCTTAATACAAAAGACAATTTGGGAAAGTTTGACGAAAAGACCGATGAAGGTATATTTTTAGGTTATGCGGCCAAGAGCAAAGAATACAGAGTCTTCAACAAATGAACCATGATCATCGAAGAATCAATCAATGTCACTTTTGATGAACTGAATCAAATGACTATCGATGACAATGACGAAGATCCAACTGTACCAAGCTCAACAACAGCTGATTCTCAACCAAGCTCGGCACTAGCTGATCCTCCTAGAGAAGATCCAGGAACCAGCTACCTTCAGAGTCTGCCAAAAAGATTAAAATTTATGGCTGATCATCCAAAGGATTTGGTAATTGGTGACATTACCAAAGGTGTAAGTACTCGTACATCCAGTAGAGATATTGTTTCTAGTGTTGCATTCATTTCACAGCTAGAACCTAAAACTATTGATGAAGCATGTAGTGATAGTTTTTGGATAGATGCTATGCAAGAGGAATTAAACCAATTTGAACGAAATCAAGTTTGGGAACTTGTTCCCAAGCCTATTGATCATCCGGTCATTGGCACCCGTTGGTATTCCGAAAGAAACTGAATGAGAATGGTTTAGTGACTCGTAATAAGGCTCGACTCGTAGCTCAATGATACAATCAGGAAGAAGGTATCGACTACGATGAGACTTATGCCCCAGTTGCGAGATTAGAATCCATTCGTATGTTATGTGCATTTGCATTTTTTCATAATTTCAAATTATTTTAAATGGATGTCAAGAGTGTATTTTTAAATAGTTTTATAAAAGAAGAAGTTTTTGTAGCACAACCTCCAGGTTTCACAGATTTTAAAAAACCCTGATCATGTTTTCAAGTTGAAGAAAGCTTTATACGGTTTGAAACAAGCCCCTCGTGCTTGGTATGATCGTCTAAGCTCTTTTCTACTTGACAACGGTTTTTCAAAAGGCAAGGTTGACACTACACTTTTTATTAAGTCCTTTAATGGTAAGCTTCTTTTAATACAAGTCTATGTTGATGATATCATATTTGGATCTACTGCTGAATCTCTGTGTCAAGAATTTTCTAAGTGTAAGTAGAATGAGTTTGAGATGAGCATGATGGGAGAGCTGAAATTCTTTTTTGGACTGCAAATCAAATAAACTGACAATGGAACGTTCATAAATCAAGCCAAGTACACAAAAGATTTGCTAAAGAAGTTTGATCTGGACAATGTCAAACCTATTGGCACTCCGATGGCAACTTCAACAAAACTTGATATTGATGAACAAGGCAAGCCGGTCGACACATGTAAGTATCGAGGTATGATCAGTAGTTTACTTTATTTAACTGCTAGTCGTCCAAATATTATGTTTAGTGTTTGCCTGTGTGCACGTTTTCAAGCTAATCCAAATGAATCACATCTGTGCGCAGTTAAGCGTATCTTTCGATACCTTAAGGGCACTTTTTCTATTGGCATGTGGTATTCCAAAACTAAGTCCTTTGACCTTACTGGTTATTCGGATGCAGATTTTGCTGGATGCAAAGTTGATAGAAAAAGTACCAGTGGCACATGTTAGGCAAGGCTTTAGTCTCATGGTTTAGTAAAAAGCAAAATTTTGTAGCCCTATCAACAACAGAGGCTGAGTATATCGCCGCAGGACGTTGTTGTGCTCAGAAAATGGGAATATGTGTATAAAATAAATCATAGTCTTCCAAGGTTTGTTTCATCCACAAAATTCTGTAGCCCTATCAACAACAGAGGCTGAGTATATCGCCGTAGGACGTTGTTGTGCTCAGATTTTATGGATGAAACAAACCTTGGAAGACTATGATTTATTTTATACACATATTTCCATTTTCTGTGATAACACGAGCACTATTAATTTGACTAAGAATCCTGTATGTCATTCTCGTACAAAATATATCGAGATTCGACATCAGATCATCATCAAAATGGAGATATTGACCTTGTATACATAGATACTGAGAATCAATTAGCTGACATTTTCACAAAACCTCTACCAGGAGATCGTTTCAATTATTTACGTCGAGAATTAGGAATTTGGACGTCAATAATGTTAATTGATTTTATTTTATGATTTTATTTCAATATGCAAAAACTGTGTTATAGACAAGCCAATAAAGAGTCTGTCTGTCACCACAACTACGGTTGAAGCGAAGCGGTACTTAAGAGTTCTCCGGTGAACCTCCGCCAGCTGGGACAGTACTCCTACAGCTAATCTGAAACAGTCGCTGTGTAACGAAATTTAATTTATAAAATAATATTAATTATATTATTTTAATGTCAAAATTACTAATCTTTGAATTAAATATTTGAAATGAGCCAATGAAAAAGAAAGTATTTCAAACCAAACCCAGGCGAATTCGGCCAGACTTTGGACCGAATTTGGCCCGAGTTCGGTTGAAGGTATCAGGTTATATAACCAGAACCCGAGAGCCTTTCTTCTCCATTGCTTCTAAACTACATCAACAGCAATAGCAGCCGCGCGAGAGAACCCCCTAACCCTAGTTCTTTACCACCCCTTCTCTTCCAATCCAAGTGGTGAAATCAATCCAAACTTTGGATTCGTGCGGAGTTCGTCGCTCTCTACAACATACTCAAATTTTGGGAGGTATAACTCCTTATTTCCCTTCCGTTTATTTTCGTGCATATTTTTTTTTATTGCACAAATGGAACCTAAGGGATTTAACCCCTTCAAGAGGAAGAAGACAACCAACCCAAGTGAGGAAGGTTCATCTTCGAATCCACCCACAGATTCCCTCTTTTCGCCAGTCTAATCTAGCGATGGCGCGATCGACGGGTTTTACTTTCAAACCCTAGACCAAGCCCTACTGTGGTATGGAGATTTTTCCACGAGATCCATATGCACAGACGCTCCCATCAAGTGGACTATATTTCCAGATCATCGCCATTTCTTTGAGGCATTAGGGTTACAATATTTTGTTAAACTCTGTTTTCCCGTAGCAACTAATGCCATTAGACTGTTCTACTGCAATATCATATTAAACACGTTTGATGTAAGCACTCGTGTTGGAGGATTAGATATCAATTTCAATGATGTTCTCTTAGCGGAGATCCTTGGTATTTCCAACGAAGGTGAACCGCTTGTTGATATCACTGAATTTGATTTTCCCGACGGCACGACACTTACTAGTTTCAAAGCGGAACTCTGTGCACCTGATCAAGTTCGCTCTGGAAAGTTCAAGGCAAACAACTTGAACTTGTTTAATTATGAATTGTACCGTATCATTTACTCCACTCTCCTTCCAAAATCTACTTCGAAGGATGATGTCACGTCTCTTGAATTATCTGCTATGTATCACATTCATAAGGGATTCCATTTTCTCCCCTAAGATCATTATTCAGATGATGGGACGTTGTCGTACAAGAGATAGAAATCTCTCTTATGCGATGATTCTCCCACGCATCTTCCAGCATTTCGACATTGATTTATCTACTTGTACTCAAGACCCTGAGCCCAAGTTTCTCAAGTTATCTCGTCACAGTATGACTGCATCTGCTCCTCCTCCTGCTCCTGCTACTCAGCAGTATGCTATGACATTTGAGGGCATACACCAGCACCTTTCAGATTTGTACGTCTCGATGATGGACATGGCTCACGAATGTGAGTTCCACGACGTCACCCGTTATCAGGCGATTGCAAATTCTTTAGCTGATCTTCGTTTCGCCCAGACTGGACATTCTGCCGGTTCCATTCCTAGAGATCCATCTTTCTCTGGTTACCGCTGTGAGGATGAGGCTGTTCGTGCCTACTTTCAGCCCGGTAACGTATATGATTGGTACCGTTCTGACCGTGCTCCTCGAGATTATGTTGGTAAGTTTTACACTGGCACTCTCCTCACCCTTCTGGCGCGGGTACCTCTGCAGCTGGTCCTTCTGGACATGCTGGTCATGCTGATGATGATGATGATGAGGAGTTGTGATATGTTATCTAATTTTTTGAGACTTAGACATTATCGACTGTATACTTGGAAATGCTCCGACATTCCTAGTTTTTATATCTTTCTAGACTTTATTATCAGTTTTTCTTTTGAGGACTTGTACTGGATATCTTTATGTCTTTTGGACATCATTTTATGGATTTAGTAGTTTATAGTTCACATCAGTTTATTTACTTAGCACCTTTTTCTGCTTTAATAACTGCTTGTGATATAATTCTTTGTTTATTATAAACTGCCTGAGACAAATACATGCCTGTGATGTCATTTAAATTTTTTTACTATTTCTATCATTTATTATGATTATTTTCTTGTGTTTCTTCACTGTTTGTTATTTATGCATTGATTGCGGGGGAGTTTTTCTCTTTTGCAATTATTTTGCTAAATGACAACGGGGGAGAAAAATAAAGATCTAACATTTCTTTTGAGAAAATGCAGGACATGAACAATTTTTTTTGATTTTTTATTTCAAGCTTAAATGTTATATCATTCATAGTTTGTCAATTATCAAAATGGGAGAGATTGTTGGCCCATTGGTCATATGGTCAAACTGATTTTAATAATTGATCAAACTCTGTCTGGATATATGAAGCTAGTCAGGATGTATCGGACTCTTGGACATGATCAAGAACAGCTATCTATACAGTTCAAGACCGAAGCGATATTTGCCTGTTCGAGTCTGTATTTCTTTTAGCAATGTATTTTTCATTTTATTGAGTCTAGGAATACGTTGTACACCGAGTCATACTGGCAAATAGGCTATTCTAAAATGTTTTCAAAATACTTTTAAAAATGTCCTTTGTTTTGAAAAATATTCATTTAAACAAAAGCTTCAAAAAGGTTTTCAAAAATCCCCAAAAACTGATTTTAAAAACCTAACCTAACCCTGACAGAACTCGACCAGAGTTCGGCCAGAGTTCGGTTAGTGGCCGTTTTGATTTTTGAATTCTCTGGAACTTGATCCTCCTGCAGTTGCAGATTTGATCAAAATTTCCTCATCGAGTTCTGTCCGAATTCTGCCCGAATTCTGCCAGAATTCTGTCTTTGGAATTCCTATAAATAGAGAAGGATTTCGATCATTTCAACTCACTCATTCACTTTCAATCTTCTCTCTATCTAAAGCTTTCAGTCTTCCAAAGAGTTTTCTTGAGCTTTAAATTTCAAATCCTAAGCCAATTACAATCCTCTAGTCGATTTGCCAGTGCGGTGCGGTCTAGAAGTTTCTGGAAGATTGTAATCAGAAGGCTTGATTGAAGAATATTTCTTCACAATTGAAGTTGGACGAGTTCTTCGTATCAAAGCTCGCGTTGTAGAAGTTGCAAGGACTTCGTAAGAAAACTTGCGGTTTTACCAATAGTGGATTCAACTGGTAGCAAGAGTTCTACCGACTGGATTAGTCCTCAACAGAGGAAAACCAGTATACATCGCTGTCTTTGCGTTTGCTCTCTTATCTCTGCCTTTACATTACTTAGTTGTGATTATTATTCTGTGATCTTGCTGCTAACATTTTTCAATTAGCATATTTCCGCTGCCAACTCTATTCACCCCCCCTCTAAAGTATTGTGCTTTACGATTTCGTTCCTACAGACACACCCTAAGTTTAGGAATCACAGTCATGATTCCCATGACCTTGACACGACTTATGACACGACTCTGAGTGAGTTCATACCATGGCACGGGCTTGCACATTCGGCTAGCTACCGATGCAAAGGGCTCATGTACTGGTACATTGTATGGTTAAGTTGTGTCTAGTTATTGTGACCTTGCATTGAGAGACGGAATGTTCAAGTGGTGGATACGACTTATACATTTCCGAGGGCAGGAGAAGACATGTAGTAGGCATATGGGACAGACAGTTACATCATCCTTTTGTTTGGTTTTGGGGCCATTTGAGGCCAGTGCTACCCGATTATGGGCATCGGATAGTGATCCGACGTCGGCCCATGCTTCGACACAAAGTCCTCATTTACTTACCCATATGTACCAGGATTGTCTTCAAAGTGCATTCACTTAGCTGGTTAGTTCATCCCCTTATTATTATTTCAGTATTTACTTTATGGTATGTTCCTTTTTGTATCTTGTTATGGCCCCTAAGGACCTGGTTCCTTTCCAGATTCAGATGAGCACTTACAGCTGACTATGTACGAACCGGGAGTTGAGACAGGACTTGTTGTTGAAGATGATGAGGTGTTTCCTGAAGAGTTCCCTTGACTCAGGGTATAGTGCTATATTAGCTATGAGCATTATTATCTAGTTAGCCGATGCTCATGACTAGTTATCTTTCATATTTCAGTATCTTCATTCAGTGTTGTATTCTCTGGGTTTGCTCCTAAAAGACATTTCAGATGTATCTTATTCAGACTTTATGTTTATTTCCAGCTCATATTTCAATATTACTTTCTTATTCATGTGGATGAGATTTTGATGTTACCTATTTCTATGTAGTATAGTTATATTTACAGCATAGTACATCTAGGATAAGTCTATTAAATTGGAAACTTATTCCAGATTGTGTTAGCTGGCATCATCTCGGCCTAAGTTCCTATTTTGGAACTGGGACATGACATATTTTAGTGGTGGCCCAACAGGTCTCGTTTATCGTTTTGGTTACGTTACTGTACCGATATGAGCCTGCAATTAGGATTAGTAGTGTTAGGATCTCAGCCACTTGTTGATTATCGCCTTTGAATTCCAACTCGTATTCTATTGTTAATTTTCTTGCGTCCTGCTTCCTTCTTTCCCTTTGTAATAGAATTATGTCTCTTTCAGAGAGACGAATTTGCACAGTGGATGCACGACTTATGGTGTTGCCCCAGCATCCGACATCGAGTCCAGTGATGACAGGACTTCAGCTCCACTACTAGACCAGATCTCGGGACATATCACAACCTTCCCGTCGACTCCATCGATTCACGTGGAACGTGCACCGTAGCCTGCACTAACTCACCAGGGCGGACTAACTTTATGGACACCTACCTAGTAGGAGATTCCTTTGCCTCTTCGGCCTCATTTTCCCCTCAGATGTCATACGTGCCATTTGCTCCCAGATGGCTCAACATGAGGGACAACCAGAGATGTTCCAGTTCTTTCAGGCGATGATGCAAGCACAGTGGCATCAGACCAAAGTTTTGAGGCAGAGCGTGATGACGATCTTAGAGAGAATACCTGCACCAGTACCTGCACCAACACCAGTACCAGCTCATCCGATAGGTACTATCAAAAGATATTACGAGATGAACCCGAAGTCTTTCAATGGTTGGGAAAACCAAGATGAGGTCATTGAAAGGATGGTCAACACACAGAAGCTTCTAGAGGCATCTCAGCTGCCTGCTAACCTATGGATGACTGCAGTGAGGACTCAGCTGAGGGGAATGCTCATCATTGGTGGGACTCGAAGGAGCGTGAAGTTGGCAAGAACAAGACTTGAAAGCAATTTTACGAGTATTTTGAGGCAAAGTACTCCTCGACGATTGTTAGAGACACTCTCTTCGATCAGGTTCACATCCTCAGGCAGGGGAACACGACTGTAGATGAGTATGATACGGAGTTCAGCCGTCTTAGCCGGTTCGGTGCTATTCTGAAATCGAACGAGAGAGAGAGAAGGCCAAAAGATTTCACCAAGGATTAATGAAGGAGCTTCAAAGATGCACCAGCACTCGGGTGAGGAACTCATATGTAGAGGTGTTAGAAGGGGACAGAGTTCAGGAGGCCATTAACAAGGGTACATTGATTCCGAGGTACCCCACTACTACTGACGCACTAACCGGAGGACACAGTAAGGACCGTTCAGGCGCCCAGGAGAACATATTCAACAGAGGGCCGTTCCATACCAGGCGTAGGAGTTCAAGACTTGTCGCTTTTGCGACAAAATGGGACACATTCATAAGGAGTACAGGAAGAAGCTAAGGTTATACTTGAAGTACGGATCGAAGCAGCATCAGGTTATGAGATGTCCGTGGCATTAAGATATAAATTAGCAGTTAGTCCTGATACCAATTCTACAGGAATAGGGTATGATTTCCATTGACTATTTAACTATTATTATTGTAAGCTGTTATATTATTAGGTGTCTAATTTCGAGGGCAAAATTTTCTAAGGTTGATAGATTGTATGCCCCTATTTCAAAATTTTAGGATTAGTTGGAGATTAGGGCTGATTTATTTTTAACTAGGATTGATTATGGTTAATTAGTAATTTCTAAAATTAATTATGAATTTTTGATATTAATAAATTCCCACTTTTATATGATCATCATATACACCCTGCCGTGACTTTTTAATTTAGGAGCACAAGACTAGTCGTTTTCTCGAAACCAATTTTACATGCATGATCTAGTCAAGATACTCTACATCCATGACCTTCTGTCCTACTCAAACGCACCTCATGTGCTTCATTTTAATCGCACAACTTTCCTGACACAAGACTCGATTTTAACTCCTACCATGAAATCACTTTCACTTCCAACTTGATTTTGAGACACAATTCCAACCCAAATTTCTCAACCAAAAGTATGGCCATGACCCACATTAAGTCTACTACACACATGCCACTTGTGTCCCATACAATTGAGTCCCGACATGCTATTTATTTATCCATGATCATAATTGACTTAAATTATAGTCATGAGTACCCCAAGCCCAACTTGACCCAATCAAAACCAAACAAACCTAACCCAATTGCATGTGACCACTCCCAAGACACCCACAAAACACCCCACACCATTCTCCCTCTCTACAACACACCAAACACCATTTTCCTTCATCCAAAACCACTCCTAAATGCATTGGAAAACTTGAATTCAGCTTTTACCCAAAGTGGACTTAACCTAATGATCCACTCAACCTCTCTCTCATTTAAACCAACCCCAAATGGAAAAACCCAAAGGTAGCTGCCATTATTCCTCTATTTTCACTCACCATCACTCACATGAAATTTTAAGTCCTTCTCACATGACTAAACACTAGGATAACCACTCTAGAACACAACCTAATGCTCACCACTTTTGGCCAAGCCAAAAGATGGCTTTAGGAAATCTAGATATGACAACACCCCCTCTCTATTTGAAAAGATTCTCCTCTTATGCACTCAAACCTCTCTCTCTCTTCCATATTTTAAAACTTCCTCACACCCCATTTGGCCGGCCAAACCCACAGAACCCCCTCTCTTTTCTAATGCCACACATCAAACTCCCCTTCTATATGTTTATTGGCCCAATGATTGTATCATATTCTTGAATATGATTAATCTGTTAAATTTAGCATTTTATTATCACTAATCTTCATACTATCACTATAGCATTTCTACTTACACTTATACCTTTGGTGATATGTGCTTATTGTTTTACATATTAGTGATATAAGTTTTCATTATATATATCTTAAATTTAATTGAGTTACCAAAATCAAATTGTGTTTTGATTATGGTTATTCAATTAAGTTTAACATTATGATATCACTAATATTTATGTTATCACTATAGCGCTTATACTTAAAGTTAGCATTGTCCTACTATGTTTTATCTTATCATATTTGCTACATGTATATTTCTTTGTTCGTCTAAGATGTACATGCAGAAAAGCAATAAGCAAGATCAATGTGGATATATTCAATGAAGAAATCATGGTAGGCCAAAGACGATGGATCCCACAATATTTCTTTGAACCACCCGACGACATCTCCAGAGCCACGCACAGTGAGGGTTCGGGGGCGAAGCCCCCGAAAGGTATTCAGTTTTCACAAACTAGATATCTTGGGACAGCTGTCGTCAAGGAAGAAACCAACATCTATCAAGGAAAGAAGCCATGCCATGCCATCATCATTTCAAGACTCTGAAGAAGCCTGCACCTGCTACAGTATATCTGGAGTCTGTAATGAGTCTTAGGAATAATTGTAAATACAAGAAATGGATGGCAAAATCGAAAGCTAGGGTAGAAATTAGCCCATGGTCATTTTCGGATGAAAATTGTCATACCGACGGTATACCGGTCTAATCCGATGGTATACCGATTTTTGTTCACAGAAAATTTCTGTCCACAAAATCAGCATACCGACGAAATATCGATCTATATCGACGGTATACCGATTCAGTAACGTTAAAAATCAAACGGTCGGATTTCGAACATTTAATGATCCCAACGGCTATATTTCTAGCCGTTGCAATTCCAGACCGGTATTTCGACGGTATACCGGTTCGTACTGACGGTATACCGTTCGCTGACTAAAAGTTGCCTTTGAGCCCTTTTTAATACTTTGGTTATAAATAGCCTTGAACCCCTTCATTCAAGGTTGATGCTTTGAGCCTAAAAATTTCTAAACCACCAAAGCCTATCCACAAACAACTCTACAAAAATTTCATTTGCCATCCACAAATTGTGCTAGAGTTATTGAGTTGAAAAGTGAGATCTTCATCTTTTTGTATAAGGAGATCAAAAACCTATTATGAAAGGTTGAAGTTGGAGAGTCTTCGGATCCAAACTCTCGGTTGAAGTCGGAGAGACCTTCCGACTAAAGCTCTCGTATAAGAAGTTGGTGAGCCTTCGTATGAAAACTCAAATTGTACTATTTACGATAATAGTGGATTAAAGTTGGAGAGAGTTTCGGGACTGGAGTGTCCCTTAGGAGGATACCAGGATACATCGGGTGTCGGTATTGTTTTGTTTCTTCTCTTGCACTTATATTTTTAAATTGTCCATTAGCTTGTGCTAAGTGTTTGATTAGTTATCTTCACCCTATTCACCCCCTTTAGGGTTCCTACAACGTTCGGCTAACAGAACCTCCCCTCTCTCCCTATATTCTAAACCATAACTCCAAGAACTCTCCATCTTCTCCACATCTCTCCCTATATTCTAAACCATAACTCCAAGAACTCTCCATCTTCTCCACCTCTCATCCTTTCCTCATCCCCTATCTCCTTCTTCCTCCACCACTAGAGTCCCCACCACCTTCGCCCGACCTCCGCATGCGTTGCTGCTGCTGCCACCGCATTTATTGCTATTTTATGTGCCACCTAGGCTCGCTGCCATCACCCCAATACCCCAAGAGCAACCCCTTTGACGCTGATCATCGCATGGAGGCCGCCTGACCCGACCAAGTCGTGTTTGCAGTTGCGCCATTCCCACAACAGCTGTTGCCTATTCCATTGCTTTTGCTGCTGCCGTGGTCACTGCCACTCTTTTGGCCAGCCATAGTAGACCATCCACAGCCTAGAGGGGGCCCCACAGGTCGGCCATCGCCCCAAGGCCGCCGGCAAGTCAGAACAGCCGTCGGGGCTCCTGTCGCTCCTACGACAGTAGCATTTGCTGATATTGATGTTACACGTGTCACTTCCCTCATGTAGAGCCGTGCAACCACCTACGACACACAGATAGCCCCCGTCCATCCCCGACAGCGTGACACGCCATCTCATGGACTGTCGCACTCCCGAGCCCGACCAAGAAACCATGAATTATTCATTGGTATACCCCTCATATCCTTTTCCTATTAGGAATTAAGTTTTCATGCATGTATATATCCCATACTCACACATGATTAACACTGATAACACACACTTATAATCTTATTTAATACCTTCATGTACTAGTAACAATGGGGACACTAATATGCCTTGTGTTGTGCCATACGAAATTGTCAAGTCATAAGAACCATTAGCATCTAGATTTTAGGGAAGAAAGTTTAGTAAAGTGTTATGTACCATTTTTTTATAATGATTGATACCATGGTTATACTTGTTTATCAACTAGAGGACATGGACAATTATCTAGATATACCTACCATATATGTTGAACCAATGTCTCGTGCACCCTCACCTTCAAACACGATAGCATGTTGAACACTATGACACATGCGTAATGTTGTTAGCCACTTTCAAGTATTAATGTTGTTCATTTAGGAAGAATGGGTCACATACATCATGTACATTGTTATATTTTTTTTAGTAGGAAATGCCTAGAAGATGTGCCTAGATTTTATGAGAATGTTGGCCAAGAACTTTGTGTTTAGTCATGCATGACACGTGTTGTAGCATGCCTAGGCTTGGAAACAAATGGACATGTCTAAGCACATATAATGGTACAAGTTAGTTAAGATGTTATGTGTACGAACTTAATAGGGAATATGAGCCATGCCTAATTCTATGAAAATATTGACTATAAAATTTTGTACTAGGAATTATGTTTTCATGTAAGTCCATGCACACATTAAGGCACTAATTGTCTAGCATGTTAAATATGGCAACCATGGTTATACTTGTTTAACAACTAGAGGACATGGCCACTTATCTAGATATATAGCATGTTGAACACTAGTGACACATACGTAATGTTGTTAGCTGCTTTCAAGTATTAATGTGGTTCATTTAGAAAAAATGGTTCACTCACATCTTTACATTGTCATATTTTGTTTAGTAGGAAATGCCTAGAAGATGTGCCTAGATTTTATAAGAATGTTGGCCAAGAACTTTGTGTTTAGTCATGCATGACACTTGTTGTAGCATGCCTAGGCTTGCAAACAAATGGACATGTTTAAGTACATATAATGGTAAAAGTTAGTCAAGATGTTATGTGTATGAACTTAGTAGGGAATATGAGCCATGCCTAATTCTATAAGAACATTGACTATACAATTTTGTACTAGGAATTATGTTTTTATATATGTCCATGCACACATTAAGGCACTAATTATCCAGCATGTTAAATATGGTTGCCATACGGATATTTGTGTTGGAATTAAAATGGTTTCGTATGAACGAAGTAATGTATGTAACTCATGTTGTTAAGCCAAGGTTGAATGCAAGCGGATATTTCATGACTTTTCATGACTAAATCATCTAGCTCAACTCGAGGTTGACTCGGTAGTCATCCTTAGAAACGATGACTACTAGGTCAAACGTGACTACAAGGATGAGTACGTGATCGCCCTTGCACAAAGGAGCCTTGGATTGATTAACCATAACATAGGCATGTTGGTTACTTGATTCATGATCAAGTTGTACTCATGGGTAGTCTTGGAATAATACTACTTAAACGTACCATAGTGTAGTCCTTAACATATTGTACTTATAAATACTTGTAGGTGCCCGTTATGATACGATCGAGACATGAGGTACTGGAGCTCTACTTGCACATTCCGGAGTTGCAGGAAAGTATACGTTGCCTTGTATTACTGGTTTTATTCATTCATATTTATGTTATGTTCACTTGCTAGAGTGGACATAGTTGTGTGTCCGAGAGATGCCTCGGGTGCAGTCGATGACGGCATCGTCATCGAGATTCGTGTACTTGACTTAGTCCTAGGTAACACACCCTATGTTTAGGAATCATAGTCATGATTCCCATGACCTTGACACGACTTATGACACGACACTGATTGAGTTCATACCATGGCATGGACTTGCGCATTCAGCTAGCTACCGATGCAAAGGGCTTGTGTACTGGTACTTTGTATGGTTAAGTTGTGTCTAGTTATTGTGACCTTGCATTGAGAGGCGGAATATTCAAGTGGTGGATATGACTTATACATTTTCGAGGGCAAGAGAGGACATTTAGTAGGCATATGGGACACACAGTTACATCATCCTTTTGTTTGGTTTTAGGGCCATTTGAGGCAAATGCTACCCGGTTATGGGAATCGGCTCGTGATCCAACGTCGTCCCGTGCTTTGACACAAAGTCCTTATTTACCTACCCATACATACCAGGGTTGTCTTCAAAGTGCATTCACTTAGCTGGTTAGTTCATCCCCTTATTATTATTTCAATATTTACTTTATGGCTTGTTCTTTTTTGTATCTTGCTATGTCCCCTGAGGATCTAGTTTCTTTCCAGATTTACGTGAGAACTTATAGCTGACTGTGTACGAACCAAGAGTTGAGACATGACTTGTTGCTGAAGACGACGTGGTGTTTCCTGAGGAGTTCCCTTGACTCAAGGTATGGTGTTGTTTTAGCTATGAGCATTATTATCTAGTTAGCTATGAGCATTATTATCTTTCATATCTCACTATCTTCATTCATGTTGTATTCCGTGAGTTTCAGATGTATCTTATTCAAACTCTATGTTTATTTCCAACTCAAATTTTAGTATTACTTCATTATTCGTGTTGATGAGATTTAGATGTTACCTATTGCCTGTGTAGTATAGTTATATTTACAATGTAGTCCATCTGGGATAAGTCCATTAAATTGAAAACTTATTTCCGATCGTATTAGTTGGCATCGTCACGGCCTAACTTCCTATTTTGGAACTGGGGCATGACATTTAGACCCGTAAGTCGCAATGCACCGACTTAACATTCTATCCAACGCTAAGCCTGTCAAGCAGCAATATCGTCGCTTTTGTCCTAACATCATGGATGCTATCGAGAAAGAAGTGGATAAACTCATAGACAGTGGCTTCATCCACGATGAGCAACATCCAGATTGGGTGGCCAACATCGTTCCCGTTACCAAGAAGAATGCCAAAAGATGAGTTTTCTCTTTCGATCACCGACGTGATGATCGACAATACTTGTCGCTTCGAACGTATGTCTTTTATGGACGGGTTTTTGGGCTACATCCTGATCAAGATGTTCCCTGATGACGAAAAGCATACTTTATTCCGAACGCCAAAAGGAATATACTGTTACACAGTGATACCTTTCGGTTTAAAGAACGATGGGGCGATACATCAGCGGGCTATGAGCACCATATTCTCCAAACACCTCTGAAAAATGGTGGGATGTTATGTTGATGACACTGTCGTCAAAAGTTAGAGGAAGGCCAACCATTTGGAGGACCTGAGGACGATGTTTGACTTAATACGGACACATCGACTAAAGATGAACCCAACCAAGTCCTTTCTAGGGGTTTCTAGTAAGAAGTTCCTGGGCTTCATCGTTGCAGCTAAGGGTATTCACATTGACCCTGAAAAGACTAAAGCCATCTTGGACATGGCTCCACTGAAGAATCTTCGTGAGCTTCGAGGCCTGCAAGGACGCTTGGCATACATCCAAAGATTGATAGAAAATCTTTCTGGACGATGCCAACCTTTCACTAAGCTAATGAAGAAAGGGGTTTCTTATGTTTGGACTGAGGAATGCCAGAAGGTATTCGACGACATTAAGAAATATCTTACCACTTCTACAGTTCTGGTAGCCCCGATCGCGGAAAAGCCTTTCCAACTATATGTCCGAGCAATGGACCATTCTCTCGGTGCTTTACTAGCCCAGAAAAGTAATAAAGGCCATGAGCATGCAATCTACTATCTGAGCAGGACCATGATTGGTGCTGAACATCGGTATAGTCCTGTAGAGAAAGAGTGGCTAACCCTGGTCTTCGCCATTCAAAAGACGTGCCACTACGTAGCCAGACAAATGATCCATGCCATATCTAGGGTTAACCCCCTCAGAGTCCTTATGACGAGGCTGGGAGCATTAAACTCGCGGTTGGCCACATGGGTAATCCTGCTAACGCTTTACAACATGGTATTCGTTCCCCCAAAAGGCGGTTAAGGGGCAAGCGTTGGCTGACTTGTTGGCAGCACATCCTGTCCCAAAAACTTCAAAACTTTATGACGGTATTCCCGACGAGGTTTTAGAGTCCAACACAGTCACAGATAATCCCGTCTGGTGAATGTTCTTAAATGGTGCTTCAAAAACTGGCTCCAAAGGCGAGATCAATACGGGAGTAGGCGTAGTCCTGGTCACTCCTGAAGGCTTGGTCTTTTACCGTGCGTATTCTCTCATGGAATCATGAACTAATAATGTCGCCAAGTAAAACGCTCTTATCATCGGCCTCCAGCTCGCCAAACAGTTGGGGGTCGACTACCTCTAGTCTTATGGTGACTCGAAACTAATAATAAATCAGGTTAAAAGCCAATACGAAGTTCGACATGAGCATCTAGTCCCCTACCATCAAGCAGCAATTGACATCATCTCCACCTTTACAGGGTTCTTTATAGAACATGTATCTCGATTACAAAATTTGGAGGCTGACACGCTCGCCGGTCTTGCTGCTTCTCTGGCAGCTCCTGTCGAGACCCAGCACTCCATCACTGTGATAGGACAAGAGCTAGTTTGCCTAAAGAACAATCTACATATGTGTCTGATCTACTCAGTGCAAACAAACATCAATGTTGATATTAGAGCGGTCTATGGAATCCTACCCGAGGACTCGAAGGAAGCCACTTCTATTAAGAGAAGCTCGCTCCGATTCTGTTATGACAGAGCTACCAAAATGTTGTATCATTATTCTTACGACGGACTTCTCCTCCGATGCTTATCTAATGTGGAAGCACAAGAGGCCCTCCGAGAAGCACATGACGGCACGTACGGAGCTCACCAACCCGATCCTATGTTGCAAGACCGACTACACGTATAGGCTACTATTGGCCCACCATGATGGCGGATGTTATTGATTATGCTAAGAAGTGTTGAATATGTCAACTGCATGATGACTTCATTCATCAACCCTCCGAGTTCCTACACCCTATTGCGGCCGCTTGACCGTTCGAAGCATGGGGAATGGTTGTCATTGGGCCGATTAGCCCTCCATCCTCTAAAGGACATCAGTTCATCCTCGCCACCACTGACTACTTTTCCAAGTGGGCGGAGGCGATACCATTGACGGAGGTGAAAACCTCAAACGTGATCAGCTTCGTTAAGCATCACCTTATCTACTCTAAGAATTATCTATGGCAATAGCCCCCAGTCGTGAGCCATGAGTTCCATCGGTTTTATGATAAAAATCAGATACATAATGTAGCCTCAACGGCTTACAACCCTGCAGTAAATGGGCTAGCCAAATCATTCAACAAGACAATCGTAAATTTATTCAAAAATGTTGTATCTTCTAATAAGCGCGACTGGAATAAAAACTCGATGAATGTCTATGGGCCTACCGTACAACCGTTCAGACATCCACTAGCAACACATTATTCTCCCTCATCTACGAAAGCAAGCCGGTACTCTCCTTGGAGATCCAGATTCTATCACTACGAGTGGCTGTCAGCAACCAGCTGACAGACGAGGACAATCAATGCCGTCGGATACAATAGTTGGAAGCGTTGGACGAAAAGCGTCTATTAGCTCAGCAACGTATTGAGCTATACCAAGCTTGAATTTCTGGAGCCTTCAATAAAAAGGTCAAGGAAAGGACGTTTCAAGTGGGTGGCCTAGTGATGTCAGTTCGAAGGACAATGGTCATGACTCACAAAACACTTGTCATATTTGAGCCCAAATGGGAAGGACCATTCGTCGTAGAAATGACGTACTCCAACGGTGTTTACAGGCTCGCCTGAATGGAGATTTTCTAATGATGCCAATCGACGGCAAATTTCTAAAGAAATACTATGTCTAGTTTTGAACGTGTATTTCTAAAAAGCGGTCATGTTCACATCACCTCTAAATCACCCCCCTTATCACACCATGTTTGCTTAAACCTCTGACCGAGATGTTATGTTTACCACGTCCATCTTACCTCTGAGTAGACATTCCTACCAAACCAACTTTCTTGTTGTTCGAACCCAGATTTGGCCAGGACACGAAGAAGAAATATCCAATTGATTCTGTCATATGCCTTGCTCATGTCCAATTTTACTGCAATATTGCCTCTCCAATGTTTGTGATCAATTTGATATGATCTCTTGAGCAAGGACGATATTGTCAGTAATCTCATGACCCTGCACAAAACCACTTTGCTTTTGTGAGATGATTCACGGGAGAACATTAGCAAGTCTCCTGGCCAGCAGTTTAGATATAATTTTATTAACAAAATTACACAAACTTATAGGCCTATAATCTGTTAATGTTTTTGGATCCTTCTTCTTCGGCAAAGGAAGCATAAATGTACTCGTGAATGACCTAGGCATGGAGAAGCCATCCATGAACAAATGTACAGCATTTAGAATGTCGCTTCCTATAATCGGCCAACAGCAGCGATAAAACAGTCCTGAGAACCCGTCATGACCGGATGTACTGTTCGAATCCATACACTCTATTTAGAAAAGTTCCTCCATTGATGGTTTCTCAGTGAGAGATTTATTGTCTTCAGAAGTAACTATGCATGGAATATGATCAAGGTATTCATCATCTATAGCGACAAGGTTATGTGAGAATACCTTACTGTAGTATACATTAGCCGTCTTTTGAATTTCCTGTAAATTGGAGCTGTATGAACCATCCTCCATAGTAATAGAATGAATCTGGAGCTGCCGCTACTTCGAGGAGACACACGAGTGATAAAATTTTATATTTCTATCTCCATCTCTGTCCCATTTTTATCTTGCCTTTTGCTTCCAATAAGAGTCCTCAATCCGAAGTCACTGCTTCAACCTAGCCCTTGCAGTGAGCCACTGAGTACGGAGACTCGGATCAGCTTCACAGGCAGCCTCCAAGATAGCCTCATCATCCTCTTCTACTTTGACAGCTTGAAATATATCTCCATACATAGAGTGACTCCACTTAGACAGAGCTCTTCTAGTAGCCGCTAGACGCAGCCCAACTCTCAATAAACTTTTTGCATGGTCAACAGTACTCCAGTCTTCAGAGACCACTGAGGAAAAGTCCTTGTGTTCTTTCCAGAAGAAGAGAAATCAAAATGGCTTCGAAGAAGAAGAAGCCTCTGTATAGAGGGAGAGTAGCAAAGGAGAGTGATCCAATTCGGATCTATTCAGAAAAGATATAGAGAAGAGAGGAGCCCACTCCAACCATAAAGGGTGAAGTAATACTCGGTCCAATATGGAGCCTTGCTTCGGAGAACCAGTCTGCCTATCAACCCACGTGAAGCGATTACCATCAAAAGGAATATCTGAAAGACCCGTCGCCACTTGGAAGTCTAGGAACTCCTTTATGAAGACCGCGCAAGGAGGTAGACGACCAAACTTTTCCTCTACTCGAGTCACAGCGTTGAAATCACCCCCTACCAACCATGGAAGATTGTACCCATCTTGCACGTGGAGAAGACGTTCCCAAAAAGATGCCTTCCTTCTTTATTATTACTGCCATGTACCGTAGTTAACAAAGCAGTTAAAGGTAGCAAGAAACTCGAGATAGTCATAGAAATGGCTTGGTCGAAAGAGTTAACCACAGTTAGAACCGTGTCAAATCTGGCTATGACCCAGATGTTCCCTCGAGAATTAGTAAATGAGCTTTGAAAACCTAGCTTCAACTGATACTTAAAAAGTTTGTCCTGTGAACTTTGGGTTCAACTATTACCACAATAGGAACCTTATTGGTTCTACACAATGACTTAAGCCTTTTAAATGTCATAGGTTGAGCAATACCTCTGACATTCCAAAAAAGGAGTTTAATCATGAGTAGATGAGGGTGCAGAAACTGAAGTTGGTTTGAAGGAGGACCTAGTGACCGGAGGGACAGCTGGGGGTAGGTAGAAATTTTCTTCTTTGGCTTTCTAGGTGGTCTGTCTTCTTCAACTTCTTTCCAGAAGATCGGCGCAGCTTCGTCTCTGGTGGATAATCCGGCGTCACTGGGGACGACAGTTGGCTCATTATCTACCGACTCATCATCACTAGTCTCAGTGGCTTGCCTCTCAACAAATTGATCGCTCCCCGCCTTCTGCAGGGCTTCTTCTTCTTCCGCTATATCTGCCCAAGATCAAATTTCTCCTTATTCTAAGTTAGCAAAGGTTGTATGATGGTCTTTCTGAGGCTCCCCAGTTGATGCAAGTTGTTCCTCATGTAGCTCAGGAGACTTGCTATTGTTCTCCCGTGAATCATCTCATAAGAGCAAAGTACTTTTGTGTAGGGTCGTGAGATTACTGACAATATCGTCCTTGCTCAAGAAATCATATCATTAATTGATCACAAACATTGGGGGGGGGGGGGGGGGCAATGTTGTAGTGAAATTGGACGTGAGCAAGGCATATGACAGAATCAATTGGATATTTCTTCTTTGTGTCCTGGCAAAATTTGGGTTCGAACAACTCGAAAGTTGGTTTGGTAGCAATGTCTGCTCAGAGGTAAGATGTACATGGTAGACATAACATCTCGGTCAGAGGTTTAAGCAAACATAGTGAGATAAGGGGGGTGATCTAGAGGTAATGTGAATATGACCACTGTTTAGAAATACACGTTCAAAATTAGACATAGTATTTCTTTAAAAATTTGTCGTTGATTGGCATCATTAGAAAATCTCCATTTTGGCGAGCCGATAAGCACCGTTGGAATACACCATTTCTATGACGAATGGTCCTTCCCATTTTGGCTCAAACTTGCCAAGTGTTTTGTGAGTCATGACCATCGGCTTTCGGACAGACAGCACCAGGCCACCCACTTGAAACGTCCTTTCCTTAACCTTTTTATTGAAGGATCCAAAAATTCGAGCTTGGTATAGCTCAATACGTTGCTGAACTTATAGACGCTTTTCGTCCAACGCTTCCAACTATTGTATCCGAAAGCGTTGATTGTCCTCGTCTATCAGCTGGTTGCTGGCAGCCACTCGCAGAGATGGAATCTGGATCTCTAGGGATTGTACCGGCTTGCTTTCGTAGATGAGGGAGAATAACATGTTGCTAGTGGGTGTTCGAACGGTTGTACTCATCTTTTCTGGAGGTGATACAAGGTCCATTCATAAACTGATGAAGGTAATATCAGACTATGAAGCCAACTCGGGACAGAAGGTCAATCCATCCAAATCTGCAATGTAGCTATCTTCTGAGATTTCTGCGGCCAAGGCAGAGGAGCTACATGCTATCACTGGATATCAGATTGAACAAGTGCTATTCTCCTACCTAGACTGCCCTCTATTAGTCGGTAGAAGAAATGCTGACATGTTCTCTGACTTAGTTGACAAAATCAGGTATCGTATTATTGGATGGAATAACAAGGTTCTCTCATTTGGGGGGAGATTAGTGCTAATCAAATCTGTACTTTCATCTATCCCTATCCACTATCTTATGGAGTGCAATCCCCCTATAACAGTCTTGAATAGGATCGAAAGTATGTTTGATAGCTTCCTTTGGGGATCGAAAGACGACATTCACAAATGCTCATGGCTTAGTTGGCGTAGAGTAGCTCGTCCTAAGGGGGAAGGGGGTGTTTGAGTTCGGAGATTGACGAAAGTATTGGACACTTTAACAGTGAAGCTATGGTGGAAGTTGCGCTCTACCAACTCGTTTGGGGCGAAGTATATGAGAGCTAAATATTGTTCTCGTTCTCATCCTACTAACATGGAGCTCACATCGGTGGCGTCTCATGTTTGGAAGAGGCTATTCAGAGGTCGGGAGTTAGGGAAGATTTATATTGTGCGAGAGGATGGGGCCACCATGCAGCGGTCATTTACTCGCTAAGGCTCTGTTGGCCCATTGGTCATGGTCGAACCTGATTTTAAAAATTGATCAAACTCTGTCTCGATATAAGGGCTACTTGGACAACTGCTAAAGAAGTTCAACCATTCTGTTCAAAACTGAAGCTGTTTTTGCCGTATGAGTCTGTATTTCATATTCAATATAATTTTCATATTTATTGAGTCTAGGAATACTTTGTACTCCAAGTTGTACTGGTAAATAGGCTATCCCAAAACATTTTCAAAAATATCCTATGTTTTAAAAATAGCACATTTTACAAAAGCTTCTAAATTCTTAAACTTTTTAATAAGCCAAAACCCAAAATCAGTTTTACAAAATGTCCCAAAAATTAGAATTAGCCCTAGGAGAATTCGACCAGAGTTCGGCCCGAATTCGGCCAGAATTCGTTTAGTGCCGTTTAGATTTTGAACTTGGTCCTCCTGCAGTTATGGATACAACGACTATTTGTCGAGATTTTCTCAAAGAATTCCGCCCGAATTCTGCCAGAATTATGTCTTTGAAAAACCTATAAATAGAGTAGGATTTCAATCATTTCAATTCACTCATTCACTTTCTTATCTCTTCTCTCTAAGCTTAAACGTCTTCCAAAATATTTTAAAGCTTTTATTTTTAAATCCTAAGCCAGTTACAATACTCTAGTCGATTTGCCAGTACGCTACAGTCTAAAAGTTTCAGAGAGATTGTAATCAGATTCTTGATTGAAGAAAGACACTTCACAATTGAAGTTGGTCGAGTATTTCGTATTAAAGCTCGCGTTGTAGAAGTTGCAAGGACTTCGTATGAAAACTTGTAGTATTTTCCAATAGTAGATTCAACTAGAAGCTAGAGTTCTTCCGACTGGAATAGTTCTTACAAGAGGAAAACCAGTATACATCGCCGTCTTTGTGTTTGCTTTTTGATCTATGCCTTTACATTTATATACTTGTGATATATTATTTATGATCTTGTTGCTAACATTTTAAATTAGCTAAATTTTGCTGCCTACTCTATTCACCACCCTAGAGTATTACACTTTACATTTGTTCATACAATTGTTGTCAGAGTGGGTTATACAGGTAAAGCAGGTAACACTACTATTATATTCTTTATTATTATAGCTGTTACATAGATCATATTATAATACATTACAACTGTGAAATTCACAAGTGAAGGCCATGCCACAAACAGACTCCCATTATTTGATGGTGCGAATTACACATACTGGAAAACGCGGATGACTTTCTTTTTGAAATCTCTAGATTTTGACTTATGGTCTATTGTTATTGATGGCTATAAAAAGCCTGCACGTATTCTTGTTGAAGGAGAGTTGGTTGAGAAACCCCATGACAAGTATACTGAGGATGAAAAAAAGGGCCAGTCTTGACGCACGTGCTATTAATGCCTTATTTTGTGCCTTAGACAGGACTGAATTTAATACGGTGTCAACGTGCACAACATCAAGTGAAGTATGAAAACTTTTCGAAGTGACTCACGAAGGCAC
>JANAVB010043866.1:90000-117007 GCA_029216955.1 Iris pallida | reverse complement strand
GTACCAAAAGAGCTTCTTGTCATTTAAGTGACTGACAAAAGCAATCACTACCAGAGATTTTGTGTCAGTCGAGGCACGCTGAATCAAGACAGCTGGCAGTTCTATTCCTCAAGTCTGCGTGGATTCTGAAGTTTTCTTCATCAAAGTCTGCGTAGATTTGAAGCTTCTTGCCCCAAGTTTGCGTGGATTTTGAAGCTTTCTACCCCAAGTCTGCGTGGATTTCGTCTTCACAAAGTCTGCGTAGATTCTGAAGCTTCTTGCCCCAAGTTTGCGTGGATTTTAAAGCTTTCTACCCCGAGTCTGCGTGGATTTCGTCTTCACCAAGTCTGCGTGGATTCTGAAGCTTCTTGCCCCAAGTTTGCATGGATTTTGAAGCTTTCTACCCACGAGTCTGCGTGGATTTCGTCTTCAACAAGTCTGCGTGGATTTCATCAAATTGGAGCACGTGGCAGCCATGCCACTGATCTCTCGCCTGCGTGTCCGGTAACTTGCACACGACTCATGCATGATTGCCATGTGTCCAACAGTTACAGGCCACGTCCAGTAACTGCTCACAACCTTGCGTATGTAAATCCTGCATGATTTTCAACTAAGCACAGGCTGTGAAGACAGTTATCTTTTCAGTTATTATTTTTGACTCTATAAATAGAGTTCTTTTTTTCATTTATTGTACGGATACATAGTTATCTACTGTCAAAATTTTGAGAGCTTTTCTTCTTCGCATAGTCCAAGGGATAAAGTGATCGTCTTCTAGATCAGATTCCCACAGTTGTAATTTTCCCAGATACACAATAAATAAAGGAATTTATTTATAGAAAACATAGATGTGATAAACCATTTTTTTGAGAAAGTGTATTTTACGGTTAGGGCCCCAAACATCACTGTGAATAATGAAAAAGGTTTTGATGGTTTATAAGGCTGTAGTAGAAAATGGAACGATGATGTTTCACAAATTCACATGCCCCATATTTAAACAAAGATAAATCTTTGTTACAAAATAACTTAGGAAACAAGTGTTTTGAATAACGAAAACGAAGATGACCTAATCGTAAATGCCATAATATAATGTCGTCATCATTATTCGAAACAAAAAAAGACTCAAAGCAGGAACTTATCGGTTTGGAAAGTAGTTGCGAATTAGGTCCAATGTCGAAGTAGTAGAGTCCTCCATTCTCCTTAGCACTGCCAATCATCTTCCCCAAGTTCAAATCTTGAAAGACACAGTGAGAATAGAAAAAGGTAGTTTGATAAAAAAATTCTTGGGCTAATTTACTACAGACATTAGGCTACAAGATAGATTTGGAACATGAAGGACATCTTTAAGAGTCAAAATTGGAGACAAACACAACTGAACCTTTACCTGCAATGGCTAAAAAAGAGCCATCTGTGACTTTTATTTTTTTGATTCCCTGCACAGGGACTATATGAAGAAAATAGAGTAGATTCACTTATCATACGATCGGTTGCACGTGAATCTACTATCCAAGTGTGGTTGGGACTGACACTAAGAAGAGCAGAATTACCTTTCTGTGCTATAGAGCAAGAAGGAGTTTGAAATTCCAGAAGTTTGAACAGTTTATCTAGTTGTTCCGTCGTAAGTGAAAGCTGAGTTGAAGACGATTGCTGCCCTTGATCTGAATTACTAGCATGAAATGCATGACCCTTATTACCACCTTTCTTCTTCCAGTTCAGAGACTTGCCATTGAGCTCCCAAATGTTTCACGCGTATACCATATGCGTTTGCAGTGATCACACCAAGGTTTGTCCGACTTTTTACTTTTGTTGAAATTGTTGTCACCGAAAGAACTTTCGTCTCCATTATAGCGCCCAGTACTGCCGCCAGCACCGCGACCAGCGCCTTTGCCAGTGCCAGCACCACCACCATCGTCACGGCCTACTCCGCCTTCTGTCGTAGAGGAGTCATCGTTGTTTGTTGAGCCGGTGAGGGCTTGCTGCCATCTATTGGAATTGGCCATTGAGTGCCTAACCGGGTTAAAGAAAAAACTTTACAAACCCTAGGTTAGAAAACCTAGCTCTGAACCATATTAGAAAACAAGTGGTGAATGCTTTTCTTGTTTGTTCTTCAGCCCCAAGGCTGGTTTAAATAGAGAAAATACAATCAATGTCCTTCCTTGAATCAAGGAGAACTTTATGAAAAAAAAACTAAATCATCTCTAATAATAACATCTCTAATAATAACTAACAAGAGGAGAGAGAATCAAAGGATTCTCCAACAGAAAGTATCACCGTAGGAGTAAAACAACTTGTTGTGAGTCCAATGGAATATGTTTCACCGCAGAAGAAGAGATTGAGGGCCTAGAGTAGAAAACTAACTAATATAATAATAATGTTTATGGGCTAAAAGGGATTATGATATGATAATATACGTCCAAGCTCTCTAGCCTAGTCGTATTAAAGCAGACACCCGGAGGGGCCGGTAAGGTTCGAGCCCTCCAATTGTGTGTGTGCGTGTGATTTCAAAAAATATGATAATATACTAGATAAAAATCTTTTGGTCAGTTGTTTTAGGAAATACAAGAGGGCAGGTGCTGATTATGGAAATGGCCTCCATTCTGATATCCCCAACCAAGAGAGGACATGACCTCTTGGGTTTGGGAAATGACTTGTGTCTCTTTTGAGAACATGATGTTTGGAGTAGATAGTAATAAAGAGTTTACGTACCACAGATTTGGTATGATACTTGCATCATGTCTGTTTATTGGAGGACATTCTTATTAGATTTTTGTTGTCGTACCCTGTCGATTCATGAGATGAAGAACATAATAAAATTGATTGCGAAAGTGTACCTGAATCCTTGCGAGACTTGATGGATGTTGAAGCGATCGTCTCTTTATTGGGTTCGATCTTTCAACTTGCTACGACCTTAATGACAAAGATGAATCTAAATTATTTGTCCCTCTCTTTCTGTTGATGGGGATGCAGAAGAGAAAAAAGAGAAACCTCTCTTTTGGTGGCCGTATAAGTTGGAGACCATAACCCTAATGAATACACATTATATATGTGTTGATATTTCTAATTTGGCCCCTCATCAAATTAGAATTATCTCCGGTATCTACACATTAATTCTATAACAATTATACCCTTAAGCCAATTTCCAAATAGACCACTTTAATTTGGCTTAATTATTTAGATAGCCCAACACAATTAATTTTACATAATCTCGTTTGATAGAGATATATAATAATCATGATTATGCCTTCATTTGGTTGGCCATTATCAAGTAATGTTTGAATTTTGGTTATACAATCAGAAGTAATTTTGTATCTTAAATGTAAACATTGACTATGTTTAAATGGTGAACTTCGAATTTTACTTTGTTAATTCATTATACGTGGATATTAATATTCCTTAGTTTGGAAGTTGAGGATACTGAAAATTGTAATGTGATTTTCTGTTGTCTTTATGCCACATGAGTTAGCAATCAGTAAGGACCATCAAGTGCCTATAAAATTTTGTAGTTTGATATATTGACCTATGGCAATTAAGTATGTCGATAGGCTTTCCTGTAAAAAAAAAGATTTGACCGCATTCAAATGCCATCAACTTTAGATTTTTGAATCGGGAATTTATTAAATTAATTTTTGGTTTTGTTTATGCATTGAATTAATAAGTTGAATATACTGTATATTTTAAATTATGATACATGCATGAAGCGTTTTATCGTAAAGTTTATTTGGTTCTGTATTGTATGTTCTAAGTAAAATAATCGTAAGACTTGCATAAATAAACTATATGTTCAAATTTGAATATATTGTATCATGATATTGTGGTTTATCATGATTTGGTTTTCAGACCCAAACTATATGTTTATTTTATTGAGCTACAATCTTTTAAATATGCATATATATAAAATTTTGGACATGATTCAGTTTTGTAAAATTTAGTCAACATTCAATTTTTTGGTGCCTTTTATGACTAGCAATAGTTGTCCAATATTCTAAGTAGACTCATTGAAACAAGATGTCGCCAAAGTGACCTCTCTTGCGTAGATAGTCTACGAGGGATGTCGGATGTTTGTGTGTGTATATTCATGCGGGTATTAGCCGGCCCAAAAGAAGGTTAATACTTGGCCGAATTACACATACTTGTGGTGATAAATGTGTGATAATTATACGGATTACATGTGAATAACCCAATCCAAAGATAGGCTTATTATTTGACATGACTTATTGTCAACGTTTGATCACTACACCAAGAGTACCACTTACAGTTAATATCACTGTCCAAAGACTTGATATTAATGATGTACAAGGTATCTTGAGATGGGGTTCACCATTACTTGAATTTGTTTGACTATATTTTACCCTTTGGTTATTAATTAGAGCATATTTGTTTATTTGTTTTTTGTTCTCTTTTCAGCTAGTGTTGCTGCAATATCTGCTAATCTGAACTCAATTCTAATGCTTAACGGGACAAACTTCAAGGACTAGAAAAAGAACATATATTGTTCTCGGCTGCATGGATCTAGACCTTGTACTTAGGATTGAGCGTCCCACTACTCCTAAGGATGACAGTTCATCTGGTGACAGAGCAAACTTCGAGAAGTGGGAACGCTCAAACCGCATGAGTCTAATGATCATAAAGCGCGATATTCCAGAGGCATTCAGGGGTGCGGTATCTGATGAGGTTACTAATGCCAAACAATTCTTTGCTGAAATCGAGAAGCGATTTGCAAAGAATGATAAGGCAGAAACAAGCACACTTTTGTTGCGCTTGATTACCATGAAGTATAAAGGCAAAGGTAACATAAGGAAGTACATCATGGAGATGTCTTATATTGCTTCAAAACTTAAGGCACTTAAGCTCGACTTGTCGGATGACTTGCTCGTTTATTTGGTATTACTCTCACTTCCTACACAGTACAATCAGTTCAAGGTCATTACAACTGTCAAAAGGAAAAATGGACTCTAAATGAGCTCATTTCGTACTGTGTACAAGAAGAGAGAGTTTGAAGCAAGATAAAACTGAAAGTGCTAATTTGGCTACCACCCCTAAAGACAAGTATAAGGGCACTAAGCGAAAGAATATAGAAGCTACTAAGGGTCCAGTGCAAAAGAAACAACAAACTGAGGCCAATGGTTGTTTTTTTGTGGCAAGCCGGGACACGTAAAAAGGAATGTACAAAGTACCATACATGGCGTGTAAAGAAAGGGTTACCAGATCTACCGAAAGCCAATTGATGGTGAAAGACACATCTATGTGGGAGACGATAAGTCGGTAGAAGTGGATGCAATAGGACAAATTTTGGATATTAGTTATTATTGGATTTGATAGACAATTTTCTAAAGCTTTTATTGTACCGTCTTTTAGACAAAATTTAGTTTCAGTTTTCTTGTTTGACAATCTTATTTATCAGTGTTCATTTGGGATCAATAAAGGTTGATCTATCTTTAAATTCAAAATAATTGGTATTATTTTTATTTTTAAATGTTCGTGACATGCTATTATCACTTGAAACTATTGTGTCCTATAAAGAAATCTTGCATATGAACCATGTGGTACTAAACACAAAAATAAAGAATTTTTTAGACGAGAAGTGTAATATTTTTTGAGGATGTTGAGTTTGGAGAGAAATAAAGTCAATGACATTGTCTTTGAGGAGGAATCGATTGCGATTCCTACTATCACTTTTGACGATGTGCAAGATTCTGTACCTGTCATTGAACAAGAAGTGAATTCAGAGCCTCAATAAGATAATGTCGAATTACCTCTATAAGTGGATGTTGAGCTACCTCAATAAGACAACATAAAGGCACCCTCCATTCAAGATAAGGTAATTGTTTCTGAGGAACAAACTCAACAACCTCAAGAGAAGAGGAAGGGATTGATTTTAAAGAGACTTTCTCTCCGGTTTCTTCGAAAGACTCTTTTAGAACAATCATGGCACTTGTTGCACATTTTGATCTTGAGTTACATCAAATGGATGTCAAAACGACGTTTCCCAATGGTAACATTGACGAAACTATTTATATGGTACAACCAGAAAACTTTGTGTCGGGAGATCCAAAGAATATGGTTTGCAAATTGACAAAATCCATTTATGGACTCAAGCAAGCTTCTCGTCAGTGGTACTATAAATTTCACCAAGTTGTTACCTCGTTTGGTTTTGAGGTTAACGTTGTTGAAGATTGTGTGTATCATAAATTCAGTGGGAGTAAAATTATTTTTCTGGCTTTGTATGTTGATGACATACTGCTTGCCACAAATGATATAGGCATATTACATGACACTAAGAAATTTCTATCAAATAACTTTGAGATGAAAGATCTTGGTGACGCCTCTTTTGTATTAGGAATTCAAATACGTCGAGATCGTTCTCGAGGTATTCTTGGATTATCACAAAAGAGCTATATCTATAAAGTGCTTAAAAGATTTGGCATGCAAGGATGCAAACCAGGTGACACCCCAGTCGCTAAAGGAGACAAGTTCAGTCTCAATCAGTGCCCTAAAAATAGCCTTAAAATTAAAAAAATGCAATTGATCCCCTATTCATCAGCTGTGGGGAGTCTAGTGTATGTTCAGGTATGTACGCGTCCGAATATTGTGTACATAGTTAGAATTCTAGGCAGATATTCAAGTAACCCTGGGATGGATCATTGGAAAGCAGCCAAACGGGTCATGAGATACTTATAAAGAACAAAGGATTACATGCTCACTTATAGATCGGATCAGCTGGAGATCATAGGGTATTTCGACTCCGATTTTGTTGGATGCTAACACAGCAGGAGATCCACATCAGGTTATGCTGACTAATGGAGATATATTTTGGATGAGTGTCAAACATGCACTCATAATTTCTTCCATCATGAAAGCAAGGTTTATAATATGCTGTGGGGTATCTATTCAGGGAATATGGTTGCAAAATTTTGTCACTGGACTGCGCATTCTGGAGGGTGTTGAAAGACCACTTAAGTTATATTGCGACAATAAATCAGCAGTACTATATTCTAATAACAATAGGAGCTCGTATAAGTCAAAGCATATTGACATAAAGTTCCGAGTTGTGAAGGAGAGAATTCAGAATGGTGAAGTATCCATAGAGCACATTGGGACAAACTCCATGTTAGCGGATCCGCTCACAAAAGGGTTACTACCCAAGGTCTTTCATGAGCACACTGCTTATGGGTGTTATCTCATTTGATGATATGTCAGTTTAGTGGAGTTTGTATTTTATGTATTTGGGTGCTATTTGGTTTTGGACACATTTATGTATTAAAGTATTTTGGATATTTATCTGATCAGATATATGAAATTCAGTTCATTCTGTTTTCATTATGTTAAAGTAATGATCTCATTAAAGTTAAGGAGGACCAGTTGGAAATAGTCATGTATTGATCATTACGTGTAATTTCTATGCTACGCATCCATGATTGATCTATGTCGTTTAGCTATATTGGTATATGTGACCATTGATGGTTTAGTTACGCTATATGTGATGAATGCCGCTTTGATCCTAAGTTGATATGGTTAATGGACGAGATTGTCCGGACATACCCTAAGGATTAAGATAGCAATTTATAAGCTCACTAAGGTTAACACAATTATAAGGTTATATGTGGCCCAGTGGGAGATTGTTGGATTATTCAATAATATGGAAGCACACATGTAAAATTAATTGTGTTGGGCTATATAAATAATTAAGCCAAATTAAAGTGGTATATTTGGAAATTGGCTTAAGGGTTAATTGTCATGGAATTAATGTGTAGATACCGGAGATAATTCTAATTTGATGAGGGGCCAAATTAGAAATATCAACACATATATAAATATGTGTATTCATTAGGGTTATGGTCCCCAACTTATACGGCCACCAAAAGAGAGGTTTCTCTTTTTTCTCTTCTGCATCCCCATCAACAGAAAGAGAGGGACAAAGAATTTAGATTCATCTTTGTCATTAAGGGTCGTAGCAAGTTGGAAGATCGAACCCAATAAAGAGACGATCGCTTCAACATCCATCAAGTCTAGCAATGGATTCAGATACGCTTCCGCAATCAATTTTATTATGTTCTTCATCTCATGAATCGACAGGGTACAACAACAAAAATCCAACAATTCTCTCTCTCTCTCATGTCTGTTTATTGGAGGACATTCTCTCTCTCTGTGTGTGTGTATGTGTGTGTGTGTGTGTGTGTGTGTGTGTGTGTGTGTGTGTGCGTGTGACATACTTGATTTTGCAACATATGGAGGTACCATATAATTAGAAAAGATGAGAAGAAACATTAGGGGAGCAGAAACAAATGGAAGTTAATTAAGACAAATGCATCATGCACATGCGCAGCTGAGAACGGTAAGATTCAGATCTAGCTCGTTTAATGAATTGACTTAAATGTCAACAATGTGCTTGATGGATCCTCATAATTAACTCTAGATTCAAGTCAAGGGCGGTACGAAGTAACATTGTTCCAAGTCTGTATATCACCACGATAGGATATATAAATAGGCTATACAAACACGACACCTATCTAACAATGTTAATGTGTATATTCTGGAGTGTGTTATTTATAGTTTAAGAGCTGCATGAGCTTAATTTTACGTACATTGTATAATATCCTTGCAACTGGTCTCATACTTACCTTGGCTACGAATATGATATCAAGTCGATAGTCGGGGTCGTAGAAAGTCGGACGTTATTTATACTAACTATTCCTAAGTTTTGAATTAATAACATGGGATACTTTACTTTTAAACTAAATACACTGATCACTCCTCCCTTTAGAAAAAAAAATTAAAAATAGTTAGTTGGTGTATAACTTTTTTTTATCTTAAAGTAGCTAGGGGTACACCATGTACGTAATAAACATATAATATGAGAGTGGCCAGTGTAAATAGTTTAAAGGTATGGGTGTTCTTTGTTATAAATCCAAAACATAGAAATAGTTGGTGTAAATAATCCTAGAAAGTTTGTCTAATCTTTTTATGAAGCATTTTCTTATGATCCATAAACACATCTCATTCTCATAGGAGATGACCTGTGTACGAGGTGTGTATTCTAGAGTATCTTTTAAGTACGAGTTTAAGGAACTACTTAAATCTACCCAAAAAAATTATGCTGATAAGTTTGACACCACATCTTCCATTCCAAATGATTATCAAGTGAATTTGACTCCTATTTTATTCGGCCTAAGGTTTGGGCATGCTAGTTTGAACAATTTCATTCTACTTGGCCCAGAGTTTGGCTTCAATAACAAAAGAACTAAACCACGACAACGAGGATGATATTACTTAGTAATAAAAATTATTGATTTTTTTCAAATAAGTTTTGCTGTGTGTTATCTTTGCTACATAGATTGATATCAACATTTGTAAAAACACACGCATGATGCGTGCCATGACACTAGCTACTTAGTAAACTAATGGGTAAGTTATAAGAAAAACAAAATTTCAAAACACTGCTAAGGCTTACAAAATTAAAACACGAGAATTTTTACTTCGTCTATTAATAATTTATGTATTTTCATTTCTTTTATGTTGAGATTTTTTTTGTTATTACAACCAACACACCTATACCAACACATCTACATGTCTTGGCTGGTGCCTGTGCTGCTTTCCACATGAACTATCCAATCTAAATCGTTGGACCATCTAAAGCTTACTATTTACCAAACCATAGGATACTACAAAACTCCATCCACGGTTTGTATGAAATAAAAATCCTTTCAAGATAACAACTTAGAAGATGCATCTAATTAGTACCTGGTATTTATTTTTGTAGGTTCTTGAATTATTTTGACAATAACAAACTATCCCCAAATCCCACTGGCGACCCGACACAACTTTTTCTATTCTCCTTTCAAAGGAGGGAGAAAAATGTAACAAAAAAATATTTGCAGATTTTATTTTTCTCTTACCTAATCACATCAAAGTTAAGAGTAGGGTTTCATGTTTTGATAAATCTGGTGTTTGACCTCACGTCAAACAAGACTATCGTTCTTTCTTTTTTTTGATTGCTCAACGTAAACATTTGAAACTTTCGTGTTGTATTCTAAGTCTCTTTTGGACACTGGCGACCCGAAACAACTTTTACTATTCTCCTTTCAAAGGAGGGAGAAAAATGTAACGAAAAAAATATTTGCAGATTTTATTTTCTCTTACTTAATCACATCGAAGTTAAGAGTAGGGTTTCATGTTTTGACAAATTTGGTGTTTGACTTCCGTCAAACAAGACTATCGTTCTTTCTTTTCTTTGATTGCTCAACGTAAACGTTCAAAACTTTTGTTGTATTCTAAGTCTCTTTTGGAGGCATTGCATGCCCACTGTCCTCATTTATATTATTTATTAAATGGAAAAAAATAATATGCTCTCTGTTTGGCTCAAATTCGGACAGATAGAATGGATACCTCCCACCTCAGCCAATTTATCTAGAGGTGATTGAAAATAAAAACATAATTCATTAATCAAGTTGATGAAGTTAAATGCCAATTAAGAAAATATAAATTATGAAGATTTATGACAAATCTTTTACAGGTTGACACAGATATGGAAACGGTCAAAGTAACGACAAAGATATGAAAACTGACAACTCACTTCTCAAATAAAATTTTATAATAACTCAATAATTAGAACAAAAACTAATATTATTCAACTTATATTTATCTCTATAAAGTCTGTTATAAAAATAAACTCAAAACCCTAAGAAATAAATCAAAATTAACTTGAAAGAAATAAAAAGATAAATACTAAAAAAATTATTTAAAAAATTAGATAAAATCCACCTAAAATAGGCTAAGCTGATATGAACGATAAATAGGAATTCTAGTTTTTCCTGAAACCATGCTTGTAGGGAAACAAAATTAAGATTTGAGCTGGTTCAGTCCTTTTCAAGCTTGATTGCAAAAAACAAGATCAATCATGAACATATGTATTAAAAAAAATAATGATGGACTAAAGTCACTACTTGCCTACAAAAAAATTCTGAACCGTGTACGAGATCTCCGGAGCTACGCACTCAGGGGACGGTGGCCGAGGGAACAACGCCCCTCGTAGGAGTTCGGGGGCGAAGACCGTTGGACGATAAGTAATGTTGCAATGTCTAGAAAAAGCGGTCGGTGGTATACCTCCTACACATCCAATTATAGGGAGTTTTTGAGGCTATGTAATCTCAAATGCATTCAATTGTTTACTACTTCTTGGGGCCTTAACTTTTTATCCAATACTCCAAAACATCTTCTCGTATACAAGAACTTTCATTTGTCAAATCATATTGAGATAGAGTTGGTCATTGAGTTGTATAGTGGATCTTCATATCATTGTGGAAAGATCAAAACCCTTTCTAGTAAGAGGTTGGAGTCACAATTTTTGTATCAAAACTTGTGTAGAAGTCGGCAAGCTAGACTTCAGATCAAAGCTCTTTTGTATTAAGTCGGCGAGCCTTCGAATAAAAGCTCGTGTATAACTATTTGTGATAATAGTATATTAAAGACGGAGTGAGTTTCGGGATTGGAGTGTCTCACGGAGTATACTAGGATATATTGGGTGTCGGTATAGTTGCCTCATTTCTGGCACATATTTAAATTATATTAGCATTCATAATTGTGCTTAATTATTAGTTAAACTCTATTCACCCCAGTTAGCCTAATGATGAGGGAGATTGTTAGCCCAATAATCTAACTATATTTTTTTATTGTGGCTAATCAATTAAGCATAACATTATGATATCACTAATACTTATGCTTTCATTATGATGCAGTACTTAAACTTAACATTGTCCAAATATGTATTAAATATTATAATATTTTCTACTGTATATTGCTTTGTTAGTCTAAAATTTATTTAAAGAAAAGCAATAAGCAAAATCAAATATTAACATATGCAATAAAAAAATATGTTACACAAAGACGATGTTATACTGCAAGATTTTTCTGAAGCGCCTACGACATCTTTTACTACCAACAGCGCAAAAAAATGTCGCTAAAGTGTACAAAAACGTCGCTAATCATGATTAGCGACATTTTTAGTGACAAAAATCCTTTATTGCGTATTCCATGGTCGCTAACACAAAAAACATCGCAGGTCGTCACTATGGCGACGTCACGTAGCGACGAAAGTACGTCGCTAATATTCTAGGGGATAGCAACGTTTAGCGACAAGGAGTTGCTAATCTGTGACGTCACTTTTTGTTGCTAAACGTCATCGATAATTCAGTACTTAGCGACGTTGTTAGCGACATTTAGCTACGAGGATGCTGACATGGCAAAATTTGCCATGTCAGACATTTAGCGATTGTTGGCGACTGTTTGCGACGTCGTCGGTACAGGCTAGCGACGTTTCGATACACGATTAGCAACATTACATGGCATCGCTAAACATTGCTAAATTGCAAAAGAAAATAAAAAAAGAATTCTTTTTGTTTGTTTTCCATCTAGAATCTACCTGTAGTTTAAATGACAGTTTATAAATAGTAGACCCGGAGCAACCCTCCGTATAATTTCTTGAGTTCACTGACCCCTTCGGTGGAACACTCAACACCGGCAAAAAAGTAGAGTTATAATATGCTCCAATAATCAAATAAATATAGTCAAACGATAAGATAGCCATAAGATAGCCGGTTAGAGACAAATCCAACCAAACTGCTATAAAAAAAGTTTTCAATAATTAAATAAATAGAGTCAATACAACACATATTTTCAGTAAATTTATAAAATAAATACATAAAGACCCAAGAATGGGTCAGCAAAGCACAACCAACACAATATGTCCAATGAAGGACTATGATTTGTCAGTAGGAGGAGAAGAAGTACAGCCATGCATTTGGGATAGCATGAACCTATACTGCTGAGGTGAAGCGTCACCAGTGACGACTCATCAAGAGGAGGAGGAAGAGGAGGCAGTGGAATCGATGCAGTCGGTGTCCATGTCGATGTACTATTAGGAAGCGTCTACTCCATTGCTAGCAGTCTAGAATTCCATGAATCCACAACAGCCGTCAGCCTCGAAAGTTGATCACTCATGGCTAGTTGCGTCCCTTGTACCACATGAATGGCACGATCCGTCCTCGCACTCATCTCCCTCATGGTCCCCTACGTCTCCCTCATGGTGTGCTCGAGCATATCAAATCGTGTGATGAGCGCCACATTGTCCATCTGTGGCTGAGACTGGGGCTACTCTGCAATCCTCATCAACATCTCGTCACGCAGCTCAGCAACCTGACGACGCAAGCTCATATATATATATATATATATATAATATATGTTACAAAGAAAAAAAATTGGATGAACATCCGTGTGCCCGAGCCCAAGAAAGAAAATTTTTTTGGATTTTTCTTTCGAATCAAAGTCAATCAAATCTCTATTGTTTTTTATTAAATCAAATCCTATTTGAATCTATAACATGTCCTCTTCCAAGTGAATCAATCCTGATCAAAAACTATTTCAAACTCGATCCAAATATGTTGTCAAAAAATACTACTACAAAAAGATCTATTAATGACGCTCGACAAGGAGTTTTAATGACGGCTGATACATAAGCATTATCAAAGTTTAGAAACACCTTTTAACATGACGGTTTGGACTATTTATAGGCTTTTCATAACGTTTACTAAATAAAGTGTTATTAATAATTAAAAGCGGTAGCAAACTTGTAATAAACTTTCTGTATATCCTATCCATCCCCCACGATCAGAAGAACTCTCCTTCTCTTTCGCCGCTCCCCTTCTGCCCCTCTTCCTTCCTCTCTCCAAACCCTAAAATTTCCCTTTCTCTTTCACCCCACCCCCTATTTAAACCCTAATCTTCTCCTCCTCCTTTTAATCTCCCCCACGAACCCTAACCCCTCCTTCCCACGAACCCTAACCCCCTCCTACGAACCCTAACCCTAGCCCTAAACCAGCCCCCTCACCGAAGTCCCAAAGCCACCTTTTGTCGAAGTCCGTCGTCGTCGATTCAGTCCTTTTTTCTTTCACTCCTTTCTGACACCTCGAAGAAAATGGTGAAGATAGCCATTGGTAATCTCGGTGACTCGTTCAGTGTCGGGTCGCTCAAGTCCTACTTGGCCGAGTCATAGCCACCCTCCTCTTCGTTTTCGTCGGAGTTGGGTTCCGCCATCGCCTATGGTGAGTCGAACTCTCGCAAGTCGCAACAGTTGGACTTGGACCAAAACTTTTAAGTTTCGAACTTGGAGAGACTATTAGTGACTTTTTTTCTTCTTCTTCTTCTTCTTCTTCTTCTTCTTTAACTTCTTCGAACTGGCATTTCGTAGGCAACCTCACCAAGGATGCTCCGCTAGACCCAGCCGGGCTGGTGGCGGTCGCCCTTGCCCATGCATTCGCTCTCTTCGTAGGCGTATCGATGGCCGCAAACATCTCTGGCGGCCACCTGAACCCTGCAGTCACTCTGGGCCTCACTGTCGGCGGCCACATCACTATCCTCACTGGCATCTTCTACTGGATTTCCCAGCTCCTCGGCTCTACCGTCGCTTGCCTCCTGCTCAAGTTTGCCACTGGCAGCTTGGTAAGACATCTTCAACTGTGTTCGATTGTCTTTTCCACCAAAACCTTAATTTGGAACTAACGTTTATTACTTCTTTGATAGCGATACTCTTTATTTTAATTTGCTGACATTAATTCGTGACATGGGCTTGTGCACTTTTCTCAAAAGAGAATGTAAATGATATTTTATCTTTCCGATCTAGCAATATTTACAGGCCGTGCCAACCCACGGAGTGGCGGCTGGGATGACCGGTTTGGAGGGTGTGGTGATGGAGATCGTGATCACATTCGCGCTCGTGTACACCGTGTACACCAAGTATTTGAATCAGTTATAGCTCTCTCTGTTTGTGGTAATAAAATAATGTTTCGGTTTTCTATTCAACTGCAGTTCTCATATGGATTGTTTTAACAAATCTAATCGTTGAATAAGTATATAGGTAAGTGTATATATATGTATATATGTTTGGCGTGTGTGGACTGTTGAAGACTATAGTGGTTCAGATTTTTAATTATAATTGTTGTATAGGAGGATATGAGAGTCGGGTTCCATTTTAATGAGTAACAGTGAATGGAAAGAAAATAGGACAATAGCTAGTAGAGGGGAGTTTCCCTTTATCAGTGCACAGGCCTTTGCATACTTGTTTGAGTGTGTAAAAAGGGTGTTCCTGTAAGCTACGGTTAGGAGGGTTGGCCATTGGCCATTGGCCTTGGCAGTATTTAGCTTGGCATCATCCATTTAAGACTGAATGTGGGTTTCAGTTTTAGGACTGCTTTAGTATTAGTCTCTTGACTGATATTTGTATCAGTCTCTTGACTGATATGTGCATCATATTTTGGACAGATCTTGTGATCAGTCAAGGACTAGGTAGTGGTCAGTTGGACTGACCTTGTATCAGTCCAGTTAAGGTAAGAAAGGGTTGGAGTGTGTTTGTATCAGTGAATAGAGGATGTCTTATTATCAGTCTTGGAACTGATCTTGATATCAGTTCTTAAACTGATATGTATTAATCTGTGACTGATTTGAGAGTTTAGAGATCAGTCATGGACTGACCTCTGTGTCAGTTATGGACTGATATATGGAAAGGGGAAAGGCAGATGGGGGAGCAGGCATGTGGGGGCAGCCAAGTAGTAGGGTGCTCGAGTGAACTATATCAGTGGGTTAGGGTGGGCAGAGAATGGGATGTTTCTTGATGAAATTGAAGAAATTGAACTTGAGAAGTGGTTGATTTCTAGTTGGTGGATAGAGGATTTTTTGTATCAGTCTTGAAATTGATCCTTGACATCAGTTCTTTGACTGATTTGGGATATCAGTTCTCCCACTGATATGTGGTATCAGTCCACATGGACTAATTTGGTGGATATCAGTTATTTCCAACTGATATTATATTAGTTCTTGAATTGATTGAAATATCAGTTCCCAACTGAATTGGGTATTAGTTATAAAACTGATTTGAGTTCTTGAATTGATAGAAATTACTAATAGCATGCCACCAGATTATCATTTGAAATGCCTGATTTTAAGACATTTGTTCTCTTTTCCAGGTCAAGAAATATAAGGACTAGAAATGTCAGCCATATAAAGTGAGCTACATCTTTCCTATGGGAAACGATACCAAAGGCCTTGCAGTTCTTGAGGCTTATGAGCAGTTAATATTGGACACGTGAGCATATCCTTTAAATTTACTAATCCTCTTACATTATAGTGAAAAATGTGAGCATGATATGCATTTTTTTTAATCCTACTTGTTCTCACAAACGTTTCTTCCTATGCTTAGAACTCATAAAACTAGTTATAACTGCAACAAAATCATAAGTTGATATTAATTTTTCTAACTTTTCTGATGCTTGAATAAAGCAATGCATAATGTATCCATGAAGCTGTCCTCTTCTCTGCCGATTTGTTATTTGACTTGATGTTATTTTTTCTGCGGCTTATGAGCGGTGGATCTTTGCAGTATAAGCGGTGAATCTTCGCAATATATGGGGGAAAAATTTATTTTGCCATTTGCCTTGATGTAATTATTTTTCCTAAATAAATTTGCATGTTGGCTTCATTTGTCCTCATCTCCGCCGATGGTAGGTTATATTGATAATTTTTTTTATTAAATCCTGTCTTATGTAGTTACTTCTATTTACCGCTTTCTAATTTATTGTTTATTTGATCAAAATTCCATGACATACTACACATGCCAACAAGTAATTTATTCAAGCAACCTACGTTGTTTTTTAGTCAACATAGCTAAGTACCTTTATTTGTTCTGTGGGTGGTGATAATATTTATGTTCTAGGTTCTAACTTTTGAATTTAACATGCAAAATTTGTTAAACATAACAAGTACCTTAAAGTTTCCTTTTATACTCTTGGACCACTAACAACTGATATTGCTCTTTGTTTCTATGTTTTTTTTCATTTGATGTTATTATTGGTTTTTTTGGTAGGACAATATGTTTAACTTGATCTGGAGAAGGATGAGCTCCTTTTATCAAATTCATACTTTCCATAAGAAAGTTTCATGTTTGTCATCATCTTTCATTGCAAGGGAAAAGGAAACTTTAAGGAGCTTGATAAAGCAAAGGTCAAGTTGAGATATACAGACTCCAAGCCAGAAATTTCATGCAAGAAAAAGTTAAAACTTAAGGTTATACTATGGTACTTATCTTCTAGCCTTGTTTGTATTTCCTGTACAAATTGTACATTGATATGCAAATATATGTCAAGCCAGATTCTGTTTCTAATTTTGATTTGAGTAATCTAGAATACCTACACATTTGTATAGACTTCACAAAGCTTATCAAATTATTAATTACTTCCAATTGTCACAAGTCCTCTTTTCCTTTTAAAGTTTGAAAAATGTGTACAAGTCCTTCGTTTCTTGCAATTTTTATATTACATTACAAAGTATATTGAACCTTGTTTTTATCATTTTTAGGGGTTTTGCTACATGTTCTGTGGACAGTTTTGATGTGGCCAAGTTTTGATGTGGACAATTTTGGTAGTTGTAAATGTATATATGTATTTGGATATTCTATTTTGAGAATGTAATGAAGATGTTGATATGTACTCTATTTTGAGAAATGTAATAAAGATGGTGATATATAAGGTTAAGTTTTTGGAATGTAATATATAATGTGCAATATAGAGCATTATAAATATGCTAATTTGAATAGTATAAAGTATTATAAATGTGGTGCATTGAGCCTATACATATTATCTATTCATAACGTTTTAAAAATGTCCTGGATTGTGCACTATATATTAACTATTCATAACATTTTTATAGGAACTATCCATGACGGTTTTTTATAACGCTTTTAAAAAACATTTATAACACCCGTTTTCATAACGCTTGTTTTGAAAAAAAAGCGTCATGGTTTGTCATTAATGACGCTTTTTAGCCGTCATTAAAAGGATTTTTTGTTGTAGTGAAAAATCGTTGTATAAATAAATGCCAATCGACTTGTATCTATAAAAAAACTCACAAACCCTCTTCCAAAACCATCCCAGAGCCCTTGCTGACAACCCATGTGCCCCCTGCGACCACCAGTGCACCACCTGCACTCGCCGGTGACCGCCACAATGGCTGCCGAAGGAGGCCAATAGGCCGCGCGCAGACGCAGCACGTAAGAGTAATAACAAAAAAGCAACCCGTGATCCTTCCTTCGTGTCAAGTTTTTTCGTCGCTCACCTGACCGTTTTCCAATCCACTTGATCTACTATGTACACAACCCTAACACCTTCAAAACCCATCAAGTAGATTTTTCTAATTTGCATGTTCCATAATCAAGAAGAAAAACTCAGTTTTCTGAATATATAAACTGTCCCGAAACCTCAACTTTGAAGGCCGGTTTCTGTCAAACCATTGGTCAAGTTCTAATCCACTTAAATAAACTGGTAAAAAACCTATACGGCAACAAAACTCTACTTTTAGTTTCTATTTTAGTTTATAAATTTATATTCTAAATTAGTTTAAAAATCGACGGAAAATAGTTTTCAAAAATCATGAAAACCTCCTATACGGAGTCCGTCCTGACAAACCGGATGACTTGGTATGAATCAGTTACATCGAAAGATGCATATGGACTCTATACACGTGTGGGATTTGATGGAACTCGAATTGGTTGGGTGTGCCCGACGAATTCGAGACGTATCCGTTAAAAAATCGGTATCGATAATTTTTCAAATTAATCAATTATTTCGTCCACGCTCGTCACATCGCAATGAAACTCGAGACATTGGGCTCGTGATATTTTTTTGGTCCTGTCAGCCAAGCTGGTTTGATTCTGAGATAGTTGGACAGATTGTCGTTTCATGAGCTACACGATTCGATTCAATGGACAATTTTGTGCACAGCTCACCAGAATCCAAAATTTAACATATCATTGAGTTCGTATTGAAAAACTGGACCTGTAGACATATAGCTTGTTGAATTTAGGGATCTTTAGATTTGGCATGCTTTTCAGTGCAAAGCGGATCCATCAGCGGACTTCATTTTGACCAAAAAATTACCATTTTGCCCTTCTGTCCAAAATTGGACTTATGAGTAGTCGATCTTAGTTATTTTTTCTATTCTGAATACATTGATGATGTCAATTTTGGCATCCGGAGACGTTTGGGGAAGTTCTACTTTCGTTGCTTCCTTGACTTGACGAGTTTACTTACTGGACATTATCAATTCTACATACCACCTTCAGGCAAGATACTTTGCCACTATTGACTGATTATTTACTATTATTTCAGCATGTTTATTTATTTATTTATTTATTTATTTTATTTTAAATTGTGCGTCCAAGTCATACTTGGGTGCAGACGACTGAGTTAGTCGTTTCCGTTGTTGTTAGTTATTTTATGCATGTTGACTTAGTTTTAGCAAATCACCTCATTATTGTGAGATATTGGTATATCTCTTTTGGCCATGACACTTGTGTTCCACAAGTGATTCTCATGTAGGAACGAACTTGCGTAGTCGGCTAGCCACCGGTACATATCGAACATGCGACGGATAGGATATAACCGCTAATAGAATTTGCATGATTAGTAGACTTATTAGTTATTAGAGGTCATATATGTTGAGGATACAAAATAGATAGGCATGGGATGGGGAAGACAGTTCCTTAGCGCATGGACTATTATGCACATTTCCTTTTAGTGATCGTACGCTCCATCGGAGATGCGAGTTAATGACCCTTATTACAATTGGCCACTGACGTTCACAAAACGTTATGCTCTTAGGTCCCTAGTACCCAAGAGAAAACTATATCAATCCCATTTATAGCCAGTGATCCCACGTGTTGAGGGATGTCCTTAAAGGTGCATGTTTCACCTAGAATGGTTAGGTGACCTTTGTTTGATGTTTTGTCACTTTTCGTTCAGATATACGTACTTTTCTGTGCATGGAATAGTATGTAGTCGCAAAATAGTGTGCCATCCCTTGTCCTTATTTGGTTGTAGGTATGGCACACTGTTTCGATGATGGAATACTGGACCTTGTTGTGATCCGGGTTCTTCAATATTTTTTTTACTTATGACAAAGTGACATGTTTATATTCAGTATATCATGGCATTTTTTTTTCGATCTTGTTACGTCTATCTAAGGACCGGGTGATCTCTCTAGATGATCAGGAATTTCTGTAGGAATATAACCCCGGAACAGACTCATCGTTCTCGGTCGGGGAGGTTTTACCTTCTGATCATAGTTGTTTCTATTCGGTTGAGGAGCCTATTTTGTTGCCATTTCTTTTATCTGTTTATCTTGGAGGTCTAACTCTATTTCTTTTTCTAGTTTGGTTTATTTGCTTGGTAGTGGATTTGTCTCCACCTGGCTATTTTATCGTTTGACTACTTATTTCATTATTAGACTATTTCTTTATTTTCTTATGTTGATGAGATATAGAACTACCTGAATGTTTGTTCTTATGATTATATTACATCTTATGTGTGTATTAGAGAATCCATATATTGTAGTATTCTTCGTATACATACAGCTAGTATGTACATATTCCTAGTCCTACGTATGTTTGGACTAGACATTACAGGTCAACATTGCCACCTTGTTGCATTGTGTGTGTGTGTCTGTGTCTGTGTCAAGTGTATGAGAGTGTCCAAGTGAGAGGTGTGTATGTATATAAGGGTATAGAAATATGCAGTTATAGAAGTCGGTATAAATATTTGTTGAGTGTCAAAAGTGAGTGGCCTAGAGTGTATGTTGGTACCAAGATACTAAGTGTCAAGTATAGTTAGAGTCATGGGTATTTGAAACTGTATCCTAGTGTCAAGATACTAGAGAGTATCAATGTGATATTGTGTACCATGGTATGTGACATCCACATGATACACAATACCTAGAGTGTTATCAACACCTATGTTTATATTGGACACTCCGAGGTCAAGTGTTCCTTGTGTGATCACAAGGAATACATGACGACAGAGATATCATTATCTCCTATGTTACATATCTATGTCAGTCCGAAGTCAAGTGTCCATGTCATCCCTTCTCTGAAAAGTAAATTTACATCTGTAAGTCTTTTTAGGCTTTTAGAGTTCAACCAATATCCGAAATAGAAGAAAAGACAAAGAACGAAATAAGTAAAAAAAATTGTTAAAAAACCTAAAAAATGAAAAATCCTAGAAAATAATACTTAAGCCTTTTCTAGTATTTTTCACAAATCGGGTAGAACTCTGAAAGACTTAAAAGGCTTGCAGAAGTAAAATTTTCTTTAAGAGAAGGGCTGACAATGAACACGTGACGATACCTATTTAATAGGGTTTGAAATCAGAGTTGTCCACATGTCTACTAGTTTTCGGATAGTCGCGAACTATAAAATGGATATCACGAATCACGATATGGATACTCAAGTATCACAACTCGGATACTCATATATCAATAAGTTTTGTTACTTTGATGAACATATATATCCATCTTTGCATCCATTTGGACAATATACTCGTATAATGTGTATCCATCATGTTATCCCAGATGCACGGTACTGCTCCTCCTGATCAGCTGTAGTCCTTCATTGGACATATTGTGTTTGGTTGTTTGTGTGTTGGCCCATTCTTGGGTCTTCATGTATTTATTTCAGACTTTCAGTGACAGTATTTGATGTGTCGTATGTGATGTGATATGCTGACCCATTCCTAGGTCTTTATTGGACAGAATTTCATGTGACATTATATTTGTTTAATTTAGTACAATTTTATGTGTTTACTTTATTATTTATGTATTCACTCTATATGCTTTTTCGGTGTTGAGTGTACCACCGAAGGGGTCGACGAACCCAGAGAATTTGATGATGGGTTGCTCCGGGTCTACTTTTTATAAACTATTTAATAACTGTAGGCAGATTTTAGACAGAAAATAAAAAATTTCTTTTTTCTTTTTTCTTTTTTTCAATTTAGCGACGTTCAGCGACGTTTAGCAATGTATCCGATGTCGATAAATGTATCGGAATGTCGCTACTCTGTATCGGTGACGTCACTAGACGTCGCTACACATTGCTACCATGCTTACATGGAAAAGTTTGTCATGTCAGCAAGCCAGACGTCGCTAATGTTGTCGCAAAACGTCGCTAATGTTATCACGAAACGTCGTTAGATAGCTGACACGGCAAAGCTTGTCACATCATGATTTTTGTAACAAAATGTCACCATATTTGTCGCTATATTTACGATATTTAGCAAGGAACTTTGACATCTCTGATTAGTAATGACATGTCTGTCCGCGTCGCTAAATCAACGATGAAATAATGTTACTGACAGACGTTGCTACAGCGAAGAATATAAACATTTTTTGTGTCAGCGGCCATCGATTATGTGACAACAATAATTCATCGCTAAAATTTTTAACGACGTCTTTTGCACATTAGCAAAATTTTTCAATATCGCTAATATGACTTATTCTGGTAGTGAACACTTCTAAGCCTTCTAAGTGCCAAGTGTGATTTCGGTTAGAAGTCTAGAAAGAGTTGTAAAAGCTTGGAAATTCAAGCTTCATTTCACTTTAGAGTGTTGAAGTCGCAAGCTCTTGGGATCAAAGCTTGTAGTTTTGGAAGTCGGCAAGCTCAAAGCTTAAGGTTGTAAGAGGTCGGCAAGCTCTTCAGATTAAACCTTATGTTGTATGCTATTTCACAAATAGTGGATTAACACCGAGTAAGATTTTTCGGGACTGGATTATTCCTCCACGAGGACACCTGTATATATCGTGGTGTTAGCATTTGTGACTTCTTACTATGTTTATTTTCTATATTTGTTGTTATTATTGTTAGTTGGTATTTAGCCTTATTTTTATTGGGTAATTATGACACACACTCTATTCATCCCCCTCTAGAGTTGCCTTCAACTCCCCCAGGGTGCTTCAAGGACTCTATTTCTATGCTTAACATCCTTACAGTAGATCCTTATCTATCAAGTTTTCATATTCCTCCTCTGATAAAGAGGATTCTATTTCTAGTAGCATAGATAATTATGTTTCTTCTAAATGCAAGAATTGCTCTAAGTTGAAATATATGACTAATAATTTCTTAGAGATGTTTAAAGACTCTTATTCTAGGAATAGAGGTCTTTCCAAAAAGATTGATTGAAACAAATGAGCTATTGAGAACTTTAAATGATGAATTACTATATAAAGTTGATTCTCAAGACTCCTATTTTGTTTCTTTAAAGAGCTTAATTGAAGCATTGATCTTGAAAATCAAGACACTCATCTCTTCACAAGAAGAATTCATGAGGCAAAAGTATGAGTTGGTATCTTTATATGATATTTCTATTTATGCTTTAAAAAAAAAATTATGTTTTTTATCTCTAAAATTAGATTGTTTGAAAAAGAGAATAATATGTTAAATGCTAAATTCAATTCTCTTACTAGTATTCATGATGATTTGTTAGTTAAAATTGATAACCTTAGAACCAAATCATCTCATGCTCACCTTAAAGATACTCATCATTGTATGTCATATGATCAGTCTCATTCTCATTTCGATACATGTACACATACTAGTATAGGTGCTTCTTTTGCTCCTGCGAAGGTATTTACTACCGATGCTAGAGTAAATATTTCTTGGGTTCCCATATATATATATATATATATATATATATATATATATATATATATATATATATCCAAGTTTATTTGGATACTATCTTTGCCAAATATTGTAAGTGGAGCATCATTTGTCAGGATATAGTACCGCGAAGCATATTGGTGGTTGCAACACTATAAAGGTCATCCTCCAAGCAATTATACAAACACAAGTATGGCCATTAGAGCCACTTTGGTCACATGCTAAACGATTCTAAAAAGTTTTAACAGAATTAAGTACATCCAAAATAATATGTTTTATAGACTAAGCCGCTAAGAAATTGAAGTATATCCAAAATAGCTATTGCGACTGAGCCAAAATCTAAACCCCATTTCTAGAAACATTTCCAAACAATATAGGTACCCTCATCATCATCTTCTTCATCCTCATTGTCGTCGTCATCATCAACTTCTTCTTCTTCTTCTTCTTCTTCTTCTTCTTCTTCTTCTTCCTGGTCGTGGACAAGGCTAATTGTCTAGATGTAAGATAAGTCTTGTATAGCAACCTTTCCTCACCTCTATTTTCCCCAACAGTAGTTTCAACCGCCATATTATCTACGACGTCTTCTTATGACTGCTAACCTAAACATTAAGGCTCTTCGACCTGGTCCTCCTGGTATGCTGGGTCTCCAATATTGAATATGCTTTTAGATTTAGTCTTATATACCGCCTACTAGTCTGTCTCTATGACGTCTTGGGTAAATTGTATAATTGACTTGAATAGCTTAACTTTCTATCACAAAAGTGTCAGGCCCTTTATATCTCTTTTGATGTTTGTATCGACAAAACCAAATTATTTATTAATTTTTCATCTTTGATTTGGTGTTGTGTCGAACTAATCACATTTGAACATCACAATATTCATGTCATATGGGACAGGGTATTTCAATTCTACAATACCTGAAGCACATCATAGTAGTCGTCTGGATGGTCATCATAGATGGTGCCTCTTACACAAACACTGAACAAGTCGTCGGCAATAAATTCAGTATTTGTAGGATTTTGAGTTGCTTTAAACTTGAAGCCATTAATGACGTAGCCAGACCAAGTCCATGCTTCCTTAATCAGTTTTAATGCCAAATAACGAAGACTATTATGAGTGTAGTTTCAGGCAAGAAAATATGTATCACACATCGATAGTAGACATGTTAGTAGCGACATCTACAAAAATCATGCATGGCCAGTATATTTAACATGTTATCTAAGCTGATTACATATTTGCTAAATCATGACGTAAAGTTACTATCGAGCTCTCTTTGGAGTTCCTTCTCATTAATATTAGGTCTCCTAATTTTCACTTTGTATCTAAATATACTGAAATCTAAAAGAAGTAGAGTCAGTATATTTCATTAACAGTATTAGAAAGAAAATGTCAAAGTTAAGTCACTTACATCTCCAAATCAATCACTTCTTGTACGCTATAATTTAACAGTACGTATCGATGAGCTGCTTCCAACTCGTCGTACCCCAACCACTGTTTCTTACTAGCACCAATAGGTTTGCCCCTCATATTGAATATCGACAAGCCTCTATTGCCTCGTGCATCTCCCACGACTTCATCTTTCCTTGGATACGTGTTTCAATTTATCTAGACATGAGTACCAAAATAAACTGAGCAAAAGTTTAAGACCTCCTCAATAATATATACTTTGCATATCGAAGCATGTACATGAGCCTTGTTACCAACAATCTTCTTAAGATGATGGAGGTGCCTAGAAAGACATATTCTCAAAAATTATTTAGATCACAACATCTATAAATTTGTTAAAAATGGATCTTATATTGATATTTTATATTTCAAATGATTACATCCATCGATAATGAACAGGTCCACCCACACATGCTTCATATAGTAGATGAATCGGTATATGATCCCTCGTGTCAAAAAAGCCATGAGGAAAGAATTTCTCTAATTTGTAAATTGTCAAGACAACCTTCTCCTCAAGTTCAACCATATATTGTACCGTCATCTTACTGAACAAAATATTTAAAAAATATAGTTAGCTCGACCAACAAAATCCATACAGTAGGAGACAACATCTCTCTAAGAGCAATAAGTAGTAACCTTTCCATGAACATGTGACGGTAATGACTCTTAATTCCTGTAAGTTTGCGTTCATTGAGATTAATGCTTCTAGACAAAATCAAAACATAGCCATCAGAAAACGTAGAACCGCTATACCTATGCATATTATTATTATATCATCCATGCTTAATGTGAAAGGCACTATTGGCTTCACAAACCCACTAGCTCCCATTTTGTATTAAGCTAACTATGGGCGCTTGTATATATCTCCCATGTCTTTATTGTTTTGGAATTGTCCTTTGTCTTTTCATTAATATCCATAACCATATTAAAGACATTATCAAACACATTCTTTTCGATATGTATGACATCAAGATTGTACCTTACCAGATTTTCTCTCAATAAGGTAAGTCCAGAAGATACATCGCTTGGTCTAATAATGGCCATGTACAAATACTTCGACACGATTGTTCGATATTGGATCTTTTACTATGGTCGATAAATGTCACGACCCGTACCCGCTTTTTGGGATACGAGTTTCAGGTCATAACTTGCAAAATAAAATTAATATTATTCAAAAGGACATTCTGAAACTATAAATTGAGATGGACTATTCTACCCAATACAACTATTAACCCAATATAATTATATATTCATATACCTGAATTGATGATAAGAAGATCTGATTTCAATATAATTGCCTTCAATCGTTCCATCTCGTTCTTGTTCTCCAGCTTCTCTCCAATGTACAATAGTAGCTCCTTGGTCTACAAATCTAGTGAACAATACTAGGTCGTCAAATGACATGCAAGCCCTCAGTCAAGGACGAGAAAATAAAATAATTAAATTGAGAATCTCTAAAGTGATCGAATTCTCGGAATTCCAAAGTAAAGAAATTAATTCAGAGGAATTATATCGTCAACTTAAAATATGATTATGACTAGATCTCATTCTAGTGAATTTCCTCAGTGTTCGTCCTACGACTAAATCCTAATAATTGATAAATAACGACTATAATCACAATCACAAAAACCTAAATTCACTATCACAATTACAGTCAAGTTTCTTAAATGATGATGCAATTTAGAGAACACATTTGGATCACGATCATTCTCTATTTTCCCGAAAATAATCTCATTTACCCGGGACTAGGTGGTGTCTGGATTGGGTACGGTGCCTTAGATCCGACCCCCCACATCTTGTGGGAAACTTGTATGCATTATCTTTTTAAATTTCGATTTTATTCTCGGAATTTACTGGACTCTTCTCTGTTGGTGAGCTAGGCCTCACCCCCTGACATCGCAAGGCCTTATAGATGCGGGACTACTGATCAAATTTTACTGTTGTTATTATATTACAAGGATTTGATAGATGTGATCCAGTTGTTCTCCTCCCACCCCATGATGCAACTACAAACACATACAATAGTCTATCGACTTCTAGGTCTAATATCCGGTTCCAACT